>CAUYQG010216070.1:0-20392 GCA_963574415.1 Tarsius wallacei | reverse complement strand
ACCAGAAAGAACTCTAACTGGGGAGAAGGCAATGACTTTATGCCCTTTTAAGCAATAAAAATAAAGAATTAGTGAAAAAGTTTATAAACAATGGGGGTGGGGAG
The DNA here is from genome assembly GCA_963574415.1 of Tarsius wallacei. Classification (NCBI taxonomy): domain Eukaryota; kingdom Metazoa; phylum Chordata; class Mammalia; order Primates; family Tarsiidae; genus Tarsius; species Tarsius wallacei. The sequence goes on along the minus strand of CAUYQG010216070.1, from coordinate 20,288 downwards.
AAATCAGTCTTGGAATCTAGCTCTTAGTTCTTTTTTTTCCCCCCCCTGAAGACAGGGTCTCACTCTGTCACCCAGATTAGAGTACAGTGGCACAATCCCAGCTCGCTGCAGCCTTGACCTCCTGGCCTCAGTTGGTTCCCCCGTCTCAGCCTCCAAGTAGCTGGGACTGCAGACACGTGTCATCAGACCCACCTGATTTTTTAATTTTTTGCACAGATGAGGTCTCACTATGTTATGTTGCCCAAGCTGGTCTCAAAGTCCTGGGATCAAGCAATCCTTTCACCTCTACCTTCCAAAGTGCTGGAATTATAGGTGCAAGCCACCACACCTGGCCCAGCCCTTAGTTCTCAGCACATACTTCTTATCTGCCCTGCCAAAGAAGCTGGGAGGCACCCACTGGCTTTGAGAGATTGAGCAACACTGCCTGAACAGCTTGCTTTGTGTCAGCTTGAGGGACACATGGTGGAGTAACGGTTACTGATCCCAGGGGCAGGGTAAGGATATTGGTAGTATCCGCCAGCTCTTTGAGTCAGATCTTTTCACTGTGATTTATAATTTGGTTTGGAGTTCTAAGGTCTCCAGAACATCAGACAAATCTGTATCCACATCTAAAGACAAGATACCCACCAAAGCTTGAAAGCCTCAATCTGGAGAGATTTTGCCATTTAGGATCATCAGTTATTACCCCCTTTTATTAGTGAAGGATCTGATCATTAGTAACATATAATTCTCTTTTTACTTCCATTATCATTCAGAGACTGAAGGAAGAAGAGCAAAGACTACTAATGAAACTTTGCTATTTTTAAAAATGTGTTTCCTTTTACCTATTTTCTTCTAGTACTCTGGGTCATTTGGTTTTACCAGATCTCAGGTCTATCCCTGTTTCTTTCTCCACCTAAGGTGCAACTATATTCAGAAGACAATTGGGCATTTTCCAAGTGGCCACTGGGAGAGGGAAGAGTGGACTCAGCCCCAAGGCTTTCAGTTATAGGATGTTCCCAGGCTCCCACATTGCTACCAGCCAGGGCAGCTCGGGGCTGTGGCTGCACAGCTGACCCTGGCATCTACACGGCCCCAAGACCCAGATGCATATTCAGGCTGTGACAGGCAGCTCTCCACATCTCCAAAACGAGAGTGATGGCAATGGCCTTACCCCTAAAACATACATAGCACTTACACAGTTTTATTTTTATTTTTTGAGTCAGGGTATCTCTCTGTTACCCAGGCTAGAGTGCTTTGGCATGATCACGACTCAGCACAGCCTTGACCTTCTGGGCTCAAGCAATCTTTCTGCCTCAACCTCCTGAGTAGCTGGGACTACAGGCGTGTTACCACACCTGGCTAATATATTTATTTTTTGTAGAGACGAAGTCTCGCTATGTTGTCTAGGCTGATCTCAAGCTCCTGGGCTCAAGCAATCCTCCCGCCTTGGCCTCCCAAAGTGCTGGGATTACAGGTGTGAGTCACCCATTTAAGCAGTTTTAGAAGAATATTACCCTGGCCACCTGCCTTAAGGATGTGGAGTTATAGACTTTGAAGAGAGCAGCTGAATTTCTCTGGCTTAGAATTTTTCTTATGAAAGTCAGATTTTGAGAAAGACAGTTTTATAACTTTGTATATATAAATATGAGAATCTCTGAAGTCATGGACAGAGTATGGTTAGTATGGTTAGCACCAGGACTCAGACCCTGGGGGTGTTTATGCTGCTTCCCCAGTTCCAGTTCTCCTTCTCATTGGTCTCAGCAGAGCAGAATTTCTTGCTCATCCCTGCTCTAACATTGCTGGACTTGGGGCTGAGCTCCTCTTCTCTCTTCCCTCCTGCTGGGAGTCATAGAACTGGGTCTCTAAGTGGCATCTCCTGTGCCTTTTTACTGCCCTGCCTGCCTTCTCTGTTTATTTGAACAGCTTTCTTTTGTCTTAGTTTTGAAAATGGGAATTTGAACGCCAGAGAGTGATGTCTCTCTTCTATTCCTCCTAGGTCATCTTTCATAGTACTAACGGGTCTAATTCTGGGATGAAGGAGGGCAGAGGAGGCTAGAAAGAACAGAAAGGAGAGTCAGAGAAAAATAAAAAATAATGAACTCTCAAATTAATATAAATTTGAGAAATGCCTGATATAATTTGGCAGCATGGCCAAATTACATGTAGATGTGTTTTTGGTCTTCCTGGCTATTTTATTAAACTTGTATGTGGCTCTTAGGAAAAACCTAGTCATGGTTTTCAGGCAGAAGTAGTACTGTAATAAAGAATGTGAGAGCCAAAAGAAAGTTACATAGAAAATGTACTTCCAAAACTCTCTCACATAAGGAAAGAGCAGACCTAGAAAGGTAGAGTGGACTGCCCAGGGCCACACGGTGTATTCATAGGAGAGCTAGGCTAAAGCCGCATCTCCTGATCCTGGCTCCTGCTGTTCTCATCCGCGCTTGCTCATTGCTCTGTCTTCCAAGGTAGAGGGGAGTAGGATTTGAGAGGGCATCCCTGAACAGAAGGCATAGCATCCTTCGTTTTCTTATTGTTTCTAGTCAAACCAGGCAATGTGAGGAACATCATTCAGCACTTCGAGAACAACCAGCAGTATGATGCCCCTGAACCTGGGATGCAGCGACTCTCGACAGGAAGCTTTCCTGAGGACCTGCTGGAGAGTGACAGGTAGCAGTGGCCAGATGGGGCTTGCCACCTACCCAAGGAGGGGAGCGTGGGCTGGGGTTGGCACTGGGGCTTAGTTCCAGCTCCTTTACCCCTCTTCACTAGACTAGAACTTTCTCCTGCCCCTGATGTCTTCAGAAGACATACTGTGTGGTGTGGGCATCATACCAGTAGTAGCAAGCAGAGCCCTGACTTTCTACCCAGGAGCCACATACTTTTAAGATTCCCTTTGGATTTACCCCAGCTACTCAGTATTCTCTATTCCAAGAGTGAGCTAGATTATACCATAAAGCAGCTAGTCAGGAAACCCTAAGTGATAAGAATAAAGAGGACTACAGAGAGGACAAAGGAAGGTCCTGGGGGAAAGAAGACTTTGCCTGCCTGTGTGTGAAGAAGAGAGCTAGAGATAAGGCTTTACTGGGTCCTTAAAAGGCAAGTAGTAGAACTGTGGGCAAGTGTCCACCTCAGCAGAGAGATGCAAAGCTGATTGGTTCAAAGTGAGCCGCTCTCCCCTTTCCAAGAAGGAAAAGGGAGTGGCATCTCACACTCTCTATCTTTGGTCAGGTTCTTACTAGAATTCTTGTCTGGTATCAGACATACTCTCCTCTTACTTACTCTTGACTTGGCATGAGAGCAGTCAAGTCATGTCTAAAATTCTACAACCAGCACTTAAAGTCAAGATTGCCTGTAGTCAGAAATATCTGTGCGCATTCTTCAAGTCACCCTCAAGGTATACAAGTGCAGTCTCATGTGTGGGAAAAAAATTAGTGTCCACTCAAACATGGGACCCATGGTGCTGGAGTACAGGCAGGCAAACCAGAATGTAGCAGTCTGGATGTTCAAGCCATTTTGCCTTTGAAATAACTAATTATTAAATTATAAGTCAAGCTTTCCTGCTTGAAGACAAGGTTGCGCCTTTCTGTTTATATGAAGCCTTTATAAGCTTAATACATGTTAAAAGATTTTGCCATAGTGAGAATTAATAGATATTCAGGGGAGGTACAGTTTAGATTTGTACTGGGGAGGTAAAGGTTGAATTCTAACATTAGTGGGTAAATTAACTACACAAATTATGTGCTTGCTATGGTAGGCATGATTTTATAGATATATCAAATAGTTTAAGACTATGAGACATTACCAACATTTTAAGAATATATTTGAGACCATTCACACACTTGCATTCTTGGCATTGCTAGGTAGCTTTGCCCTAAGACTTTCACTAGGATCCTAAAGTACTCTAAGCAGACACCTTTGGATTTGATGGTTATGAAACACTGGCAATCTCGAGAGATGCACTATTAGCACGGTGGGTCAAAGATGGTTGCAGATGCTCAATAGGTGTAAGGTGCCCTCCCCCCCCCCAGAAGACAGTACCCTCAGAATTTTTGATAAAGGTAGATTATGTGTCTCATTCCAGGTGGGAGCATTACTCACCCTCAGGTACTTGAAGAAGGGTTCTTAGCTCTGCCCCCAGTCACTCCCCTGAGTGAAGTTTGTTGTGGTGTTAAAGTGACCCATTAAAGACACTGGTGAAAATGCTGTGAGTTAGTTTGGGTTGGATCTATTCTGACGGATTTCTGGGGGTAAGACCAGTAGGGAATCCATTGGCAGTATGTTTCTCACCCTGCAGACAAGCCCTCAGGACCCCAGGAGGTGAGTTCCATTTTGGATCATCTGGCAGTTCAGAGACATTATGAATGGACACCAAGACATTAGGCTCCTTCACTGCAGCAACCTGCTGTGTATTAAGAGCTCTCCAGACATTTCCAGGCCTCCTGTGGTCCTAGAAGCAGAGCAGGATGTAGAGTAGATTAATAATAATGTCAGCAAAGAACCAGCCCAGCAGGGCCTCGGCAGGGAGATGGGGGTATCATCCTAGGGCAGCGAGGGGTCAGAGATGCTAACTATCTCAGGGTGACACACTGCAGGACTTGACACAGGGCAACACCCAGTTGTCCACATCTCATCACGCCCCAGACACACTCAGTAGCCAAGCATGGCAGGCCGGGAGTGGGTACTGCCTAACAGACCACTTGAAGTTCCAAAACCTGTCTGCTCCCAAGAGAGGAAATGGAATCTTAGGAAGGGTGCTGTTAAGATAAGAATGGAAGAAGTCCACATCGAAACTGGAGGAGCCATAATCCAACAGCAGATAGAATTTTCTGACTGGCAGTGTGGAGAGTCCTAGAATAAACATGTGAAGATAGTGGCCATACTTTTTCTAAGAAGTCTTATGAAAGAAATCCACTTCAAGTAGATTCAGTGACCCATTCCAAAGCAGAGACAGATGAACTGGCCGGTAGATGGCTGCAGGGACAGGGAGGTGGGACCATGTGGTCCATGGATCATGTGGACCATGTCTACAGGAGCATGGTGTCTTAGGCCTCTGGACACAGCACAAGTCTGATTCTCTTAGCCCCAGATTTCATCTTCCTATTAGGATCCCTTCCTAATAGGTCAATAGGAAGATGACTCTATCCATCTGGGGAAAGGGAGGAGTTTTTTTTATTTTTCTATTTTTTTTATTTTTGTGTCTGAGTCTCACTCTGTCGCCCAGGCTGGAGTGCAGTGGCACCATCACAGCCACCGCAGCCTCCACCTGCTGGGCTCAGGTGATCCTTCCATCTCAGCCTTCCAAGTAGCTGGCATTACAGGCACATACCTCCATGCCCAGCTAGTTTTTTAATCTGTTGTACAGACGAGGTCTCACTAAGTTGCCGGTCTCGAAGCCCTGAGCTTAGGCAGTCTTCTCACCTCCACCTCCCAAGGTGCTGGGATTATAGGCATGAGCTACTGCATCCAGTGGAAGGAGTTTATAGAACAGCAAAAATGGTTTATCACTGAGAAGCTTCTGCTGTCCAGGTGCTTTCGCCATGTGGGGGTAGGGTGGGGAACTTGCTGCATCAGAGCACCCTGGAGATGAGGCAGGAGGTGAAAGCTGGCCAGGATGCAAGGTCCCCAAGTCTCTTGTCCCCCTCTCCCCAGTTCACGCTCAGAGATTCGCCTAGGCCGCTCAGAGAGCCTCAAGGGCCGGGAAGAGATGAAACGGTCTCGAAAAGGGGAGAATGTGCCCCGCTCTCGCAGTGATGTTGACATGGACGCTGCTGCTGAAGCTACTCGCCTCCACCAGTCGGCCTCATCCTCTGCTTCTAGCCTCTCCACCAGGTGGGCAGGGCTCCAGTGGCTCTATCCCTGGACATCTTAGGACATGATAGAGGGTTGCTGAGAGTTAACATTCTCCTCCACAGGTCTCTTGAGAACCCAACACCTCCCTTCACCCCCAAAATGGGCCGCAGGTAGGTGATGGGCACAGTGGTTCCTCTGTTCAGATGTCCCATCCATGTTCAGTTACTTTCCCCCACCCCAAGGGGCTGCCCGGCTTGCATCTCTTCTTAGTGGCCCTCTGGTTTCCCAAGTGCATGAGCAAGCAGGTTGGGCAGGAAAGGGAGGGCTGTGTGAGCTCTTCCTCCTCAGTAAAGCTGAGCTGCCTGTTTTCCCCAGGAGCATTGAGTCCCCCAGCTTGGGGTTCTGTACAGACACCCTCCTTCCCCACCTCCTGGAGGATGATCTGGGCCAGCTGTCTGATCTGGAGCCCGAGCCAGATGCCCAAAACTGGCAGCACACAGTGGGCAAGGATGTGGTGGCTGGGCTAACCCAGAGGGAGATTGACCGGCAGGAGGTCATCAATGGTAAGAATGTGCTCCGCTCCCCCCTCCACTCACTCGTGTGCAGGAGTAGGTTCAGAGGCCCCCAGATACCGAAGGTGGCCAAGAGGTTTGTAGGTTGGGAACCCCTGCAGGCAGGACCAGGTCTCTGTTTCCTGTTGCTGTAAGGTTCACCTTAGGTCTAACCCTTGGGGTGAGAGAAAAGTTGCCGGAAGATCTGAAGCCAGCCCTCCAGTCCCAAAAGTAGCATGGTGTGGAACCAGGGCAGTGAGTCTAGACATGTGCTGATCTGTTTGTTCCCTGGCTTTCCACCACCACTCAGAGCTATTTGTGACGGAGGCTTCCCACCTGCGCATACTCCGCGTGCTGGACCTGATCTTCTACCAGCGCATGAAGAAGGAGAATCTGATGCCCCGGGAAGAGCTGGCCCGGCTCTTCCCCAACCTGCCTGAGCTCATCGAGATTCACAGTAAGGAACCTGTGCTCTCTAAACTCCTCTGCTGGCCTTTGGCCTCTTGCCCAGACTTCCGAGTCGATAACCCTTACAGTCCTCCTTGGTGAGAGAAAGATTGATGGACAACCTGAAACTGGCACCCCAGTCACCCCAAAAGTAAATGGTTTCCAGACCCTTCCCCAGAGCACTGTTGTCAAAAGTCCCTTTACCCTGTCACAAAGGGGCTGACAGTTGGGGGCTTGGGTGCAGGCATTTCTGTTTCTTCTCTTCTCACCCCAGATTCCTGGTGTGAAGCCATGAAGAAGCTCCGGGAGGAGGGCCCCATCATCAAAGAGATCAGTGACCTCATGCTGGCTCGGGTATGGCTCCAGATGTTCCCTCTTGGCAAGGAGATTGGAGGAGGCAGGGTCCTGTTACCCAAGGCTAGGGAATTTGGCAGAGGAGGGGACAGGTAGGGGATGGCCCTGGCAGAGGTGTGATGCCCTGACCGATGTCTTTCTGTCTTTCTGCCTCTTCAGTTTGATGGTCCTGCCCGAGAGGAGCTTCAGCAGGTGGCTGCACAGTTCTGTTCCTATCAGTCAATAGCCCTGGAGCTGATCAAGACCAAGCAGCGCAAGGAGAGCCGGTTCCAGCTGTTCATGCAGGTGTGTCCTTGGCCCCACCTCAGCCTTCTCTCTCTACATCAGGTTCACCAAAGATCTCCCCGACTTCTCTCCTTCTGGCCCCAGGCCCCCTCTCCACAGTGACCCCCTACACCCATCTACACCCTGCCCCACGCCAGCTCTTCAGAAGTGCTGGTGCACTCTAGGTAAAGAAATTACTGCTTGGCTCGTTGACAGGAGCACTGGATTCACAGTCAGAGCCTGGCTTACCCTCCAGTCCCAGGTGCACAGGATGGGTCTCTGTGCCCTTGTCTCTAAAATAGCGGTGATACCAGTCCTCTTGTTTTGACCATATCCCTTCCTTGGGTTGGTATCTCCCTGCTGTCGACCCTTCCCCAAGTATTTAAGGAAGAAGCTGCCACCACTGTTTCTAGGTATCCATCTGGGGTTAGGACCTGCTTGGCATTTTCATCTCCCTCTTGGCCCTGAGTCCTAAGCCAGCTCCCAACCATAAGTTGACATCTTCCCTGCCATCTAGGAGGCCGAGAGCCATCCTCAGTGTCGGCGGCTGCAGCTGCGAGACCTCATCATCTCTGAGATGCAGCGGCTCACCAAGTACCCACTGCTGCTGGAGAGCATCATCAAGCACACGGAGGGTAGGGCGTGGCAAGGTGCTAGCGCCAGGGGCAGCAAACACCCAGGCTGGCACTCAGGGGCACCTGTTTCTCTGGCTGATCGTGGTCTCACACCAGGAGCCATGGCTGGATTTCAGCCCCATTCATGCCCCCTGCAGTGTACAAGACACAGCCTATGTGGTCACACTCGAGAAATAGCAGACCAGGCTGAACAACAAGTCTAGCCCAACGTTGTTACTGTCGCTGGGATCCTGGGCATCTTTCACTACCTGCGAGTTTGGGACATTGGAGTTAGGAAAGAGAGGCCTTAGAACCTCAGCCTGATTTGGGCAGGCTTTCTAGAGGCATCGTTGTTGCCATTACCCACAGTCTCTGTCCCCACCACCTGTAGGGTTGGTTGTGGTCTAGGCAGGAATTCCCTAGAGTGGCCTGAAACCTGAGGATGCTCCACAAAGGCTGACCTCGCCACTTGAGGTCCTCATGGTAGGCACAGTGGCTTGCCTTCATCCATGCCTCCTGGTTGAGGCCAGCCAGTCATTGTGGTTAGACATAGGCAGGTAGTAGTTCTCTGTGATGGACTTCTCAGGCAGAAATCTTCCCACCTCCTCTGTCCTGTTTGGCAGGTGGCACCTCTGAGCATGAGAAGCTCTGCCGGGCCCGGGACCAGTGCCGGGAGATTCTCAAGTACGTGAATGAAGCGGTGAAGCAGACAGAGAACCGGCACCGTTTAGAGGGCTACCAGAAACGCCTTGATGCCACTGCACTGGAGAGGGCCAGCAATCCCCTGGCAGCAGAGTTCAAGGTAGGAGATAGAGGCTGCAGCGTGGGCAGCCCTTCACACACAATTTTTGGACACCCTTGGGATAGAGCTCTGGTCAGGCCTGGAGCCTTAGAGGCAGGAGATGTGGTCCTGTGTGCAATAGGGTGGCACAAGGGAGCCTGGGAAGACACACATGCTCTTATCATTGTCACTCTGTCCCTTCATGGACAAGGGCAGACAGCCCCACCCAGTAAAGACGAGATGTTAGAACAGCCCTAGATGTTAAAACACCCCGTGCTGGGTGCAGTGGGGCTGGAGGTAGGGTGGCAATCATCCAGGTGGGGGGCACTCTGCAGGCATGGGCAGGAAGGGCAGAACCGGGTCATCTCAAAAAGGTTGACAGCATGCAGCAGGGGTGGCTGGAAGACCAAGCCAGAGCCATCAGTATGTCCCCCAGCATAGCACATGGCATATGAGTTGCCTTTCCACTTACCTGTATTCCCCAAGAGAACGTAAAGGAAAGGAATGTTCCTTGTTCACGACCAAATCCCAGCATCTTAGCACAATGTCTGGCACACAGGAGGTTCTTGAATGAGGATGATGTCTCCTTAACAGAGCCTGGATCTTACCACCAGAAAGATGATCCATGAGGGACCCTTGACCTGGAGGATCAGCAAGGATAAGACCCTGGGTATGTGCCAGGGGACTGGGAATAAAAGGAGCCTGCAGGGGGTGGGTTTCCCCTGGCTTCCCCCCTCTGTTTCCCAAACCCTGGAACCTGTTGTCCTGAAGGGGTAGGAAGGTGACCAGGGAGGGCACACAACTAGGGGTGACAGTTGGGAGCTCCTTAAGCACGACATGGGGGCAGTAACAGAACGGAGTGGGGGTCACAACTCCCAAGGCTTCCTAGACCCTCTGCGAGCCTCTGGCCCCACTGTGCTGGTGAGGCCTGAGTGGCACCGAGGAATACATCACTGCCTCCACACCCTCCCAGATCTCCACGTACTGCTGCTGGAGGACCTCCTGGTGCTGCTGCAGAAACAAGATGAGAAGCTGCTGCTGAAGTGCCACAGCAAGACTGCCGTGGGCGCCTCAGACAGCAAGCAGACCTTCAGCCCCGTGCTCAAGCTTAACGCTGTGCTTGTCCGCTCCGTGGCCACAGGTACCCGGGGAGCTGGTCCCAGCAGGCCTGGGGCTCTGAGGCCGTGATCGCTATTGATTCATATCCTGCGAGCACTGGGTGATATAGGGCCAGCCTGGGGCCTTGCAGAACTTACCTGTCCACCTGTGTTCCAGTCCTCCTCTCCTGACTCAGTCTAAGTAGGAGGTCCAGGATGGAGCCAGGATGAAGGTAGCATGGGAACCAGGATGGGATGGACAACCTGCAGCAGGGGTGCTCAGCCCTCAGGGACAGCACTGGTTTGGCTGGGATGTGGACACCCACGGTGGGCTAAGAGTGTCTTCCCAGGCTTGGGAGGAGTGAGATTGGGCAGGATGAGTAGGACAAGCCTTCCTACTGTAAGAGTGGTGGATGGAGCTTGATTGCAAAAGACGAAGAACCCGTGGTACAGAGCCAGGTCCAGGGGACAGAGGCATTTCAGTCAGAAGTGAGTAGGTGTGAGAAAAGGAGCAAGAGTCAGGCCACGGAATTCTCTGGGCTCGCTTTCTCCATCTATAAGATGAGCGTGATACCTATCCTGCCTTTTAGGGGGATCAAAAGGGACGATGGGTATGAAAATGTTTTATAAACCTTAGAACCACATAGCCACCTCTCTTAGTAGAGCAGGACAAGAATAGGGGTGGCCGTGATAAATAACACTAAGGGTCCCAGAATTTCCTTTGTCCCTTTTATAAGTGGGTCCCAAGTGGTTCTGATCAACCAGATCTGTCTTGTGCTGCATTCTTCATTCATGATGAGGGTTAGTAGGGCCTTGAATCCCCACTCTTACCATGGCCTGGACTGCGATCACACCTGCCACCCCCAGTATAGACCCTTCTGTCTTCCTTTGCACACAGATAAACGGGCCTTTTTCATCATCTGTACCTCCAAGTTGGGTCCCCCCCAGATCTATGAGCTGGTTGCATTGACGTCATCAGACAAGAACACGTGAGAATTGATTGAAGGGTCACCCATAATTACCATCCCCTTGGGACCAGGGTGGTGGGTATGAGGATGCTGGACAGTGAGGCCAGGGCCGGGCTCCAGAGGAGTTCTTGGATGGGGAGTAGGGAAGGGAAGTGACAGATAGGACAGGCACAGAGAAGTTGAGGTGTCCTCACCCCTGTCCCTGTAGCCAGGCCCACTTTAGGGAGAACCAGCTCCCAAGTCTCTACCACTGCCTCTGCTTCTTTTCTCCCTTCCCCATAGCGTGTGCTTGGCCCACACACCCTTCTCAGGTGTTTGCCTCCTCTCAGCCCATGCTCCCCACAGCAGCAGCTGCCAGAAGTGGTATGGCACAGTGGAAAGATGGGTTGAGTCAGACAGTTTTCTCAGCCTTAGAGTTTTCATCTGTAAAATTGGGCTAATGCTGCCTCTTAGAGAGTTATTTTGAAAGAGAAAACATACAGAACACTTAGCACAGAGCGTAACAAAGAGTTCAGAAGGTTAGTGTCCAATATTTGGTACCTGCAGTAACACAACCCCCAGGGAGCACCAGTGAGGATTGTGAAGGTCAGTGGGAACCCACCAGACAGAGAGTCCTCAGGGCAGAGCATGGAGAAGGGCCTGGAAGCCCTGGAGCAGTGGTATGTGCCATGGTCTTGTTCTCACCACAGTCCTCTCTGTTCCTGCCGAGCAACAGATGGATGGAGCTCTTAGAAGAGGTCGTGCGGAACGCCACCAGGCATCCCGGAACTGCCCCAACACCTATACTCCCCCCGCCCCCAGGACCCCAGGAACCTGCACACCAGGGCACCACACCCAGCAGGTGCAGTGCTCAACCCTCCAGACCCCACACCATCCTTACTCCAGACCGCCTGTTTCCTGCAGCTTCTCAGCCCTGTGCCCCCAGGGTGGACAGCCTCAGCTAGGAAATGCTAATGGGAAATAGGTGGCTACAGTGCCTGCAGATGGAGGGGCATGCCCCCACCTCCCACCTCCTGCCCCTGTCTGCTCCACTTGGCTGGGTTGGGGGAGTAGAGCAGGGGGCCAGAGAGGTTTGGCCAGAGCCCACCCTCCCCCCATGTTTCCAGCCAGACCAGACAGGTGACAAGCCTGACCCTTCCCTTCTCGGGTCCCTCTCCTTTGTTGCCCTTCCTAATCTGGGAGTCCAGGAAGTGAGTTTTGTGCCATCTCACCTGTGAGTGGCTTCTTCCCTCAGGGTAGACCTGGATGACTCAGAAGTGTTCCACAGTGAGCCAGAATCTGAGGAGTTGCCTGGAGGTAAGTCACCAAGCCGTCCTGTGGGAGCCAGCCCAGGCCATTTGTAGGTACAGGTTAGGTGTGGGTGGGGGTGATGGATGAGTCCATTAGCACCCAACGTGAGGTTTCAATAAAGAGTAGGGAAGAAACAGGGTGAGAAAGGAAGCCGACTGAACAGACTTAAGAGTGTCAACTAGCTCACTCGGCTGCAGATTCCCACGTGGCCTCTGGGTGGCAGTGTTAGCAGTGGAGGAAGAGGAGGGGCCTGATGGAGTCCCAGTGCAACTAGCAGTTACCCCCTTCAACCATAGTTCCTTTGGGAGAGTGAGATGTGTCTGAGACTATGGAAATAGAAGAACCTGAAGGGGTTAAGATGCACTTGCTTGGATGGGATGGGTGGGACCTCAAACAATTCTCATTTTTTGAAAGTGTTTATGTGAAACAATTTAAGGTCTTAGGTTTAGAGAGGAATCTTGGGCTCCCTGGGTAAGTCCTTCCTCGCTGTCACCTCCTCCAAGTCTCTGTCCCAGTGTCCCCTTTGCCCACCCTGTTTGATACTGTAGCCAGTACTCCCCATCCCCCCATCCTGCTCTGTTTTTTCTTCTTTCCCATAGAACTTATCACCTTCTAAGAACCTATATAATTTACTTATTATTTAATTATTTCTCTGTGTCCCTGCACTAAAATGTAAGCTCCATGTAGGCAGGGGGTGGTCTTTATTTTGTTTACTGGTGTATGCCAAGAGCCTGGGGCAGTGCCTGGCCGTCAGGTGCCCAATAAACACTTGTAGAATGAATCAGTCAGTGTCCCGGCTCCTTGGATGCATACATGCCCTCCTCCTTTCCCCACCTGGCATTCTCTCATCCACAACAGGCACTGGGCCCCAGCAGAGGGCCCAAGGGAAGCACCCAGTGCCGCTGGAAGATCCTGAGCAGGAGGGCAGCATAGAGGAGGAGGAGCTGGGCGTTCTGCCTCACCCTTCCGCATCCCTAGATGGAGAGAACAGGGGCATCCGGGCACGGGACTCCATCCACCTGGCCCTCCCAGGTCCTCTGTTCATGGAAGGCCTTGCTGAGTCTGCTCTGGTGGATGGTGAGTGTCTCAAGGCTGCCATCAGTCTGCTCCCCAGTCGCATTGCCAGTGTGAGCTGTGACACCTGCACCCTCCACCTTCTCGAAGGCTCTCCCTGGCGTTCTTGGGGAGAGATGGTTGCAGAGAGACAGGTGGTTGCAGAGAGACAGGTGTCACTACCCCATCCCTCCACCCTGGGCCTGAAGCACCCCTTGGGGTGGGGGAGGGGAGCAGTACTGCTCCTGGCACGCCCACTCCACCCCTGGCCTGGCATGCAGACCTGTGCTGGGGAGCCATCACCCTATTCCCCTCCAGTGGAGAACCTGCGGCACCTGATCCTGTGGAGCCTGCTGCCTGCTCACACCGTGGAAACACAGGCTGTGGGGGAGCCCGAGGACGACCTGACACCCACGCCTTCTGTCATCAGTGTTACCTCTCACCCCTGGGACCCAGGCTCCCCAGGGAGAGCTCCCACTGGGGGCGAAGGGGGCAACACCCAGCTCCCAGGGCCAGAGCAGGGCCACCCAGAGCAAGAGGATACAGCTCTCTGTTCTCTAGAGCACCTGCCCCCAAGGACCAGAAATTCTGGGATCTGGGAGTCTCCAGAGCTGGACAGGAATCCAGCCGAAGAGGCTTCAAGCACAGAGACATCAGGAAGTTACAAAGTTGTGAGAAAAGGTAAAATGCATGGGCGCAACCACTGGGAGACATACTGCAGTTTTGCTGGGCGGAGGCAGGTCTTCAGGTGGCAGCTTCCTGCTGCACACTGACACCGTTCTAAGGCCTTGGAGTTACACAGCCCAGGTTTGAAGCCCTAGCTCTGCCACTTAATACCTGTGCACCTTTAGACAGAGTTCTGATCATCTCTGAACCTCATTCTGTGGCGCATGAGTACTTTTCCTTTTGCTGAGATAAGTGCCAGTAAGAGTTTCTGTTGGCATCTTCCCAAATCTCCTGGTCCTAAGAGGTGCCCTTGTCAGGAGTCTCGGGCCTGGGAAGACATGGCAGAGGCACGCAGCCCTCACTCCAGACAGTGAGGGCAGTGGAGGTGACAGCTGGGGCTGGAAGGGCTGGAGGACGAGGCTGGGAAGCACTTGGGTGGGAGGGGTATGGCGGGTGATCACAGTGGCAGGGAGGGCACCTCAGGCTGGGAATGCCGAGGATGGCTTTGAGAAAGAAAAGCCAAGACCCACTCACAGGGAGGCTAAGGACAGGTTGTCTGGGCAGAGCAGTGAGCCCAAGGGAGGTAAGTCCCAGCACTGAGAAGAGAGGAGGGTGGCAGGAAAGCTGGCGCGAAGCCGGGCACTCTGTTGGCGGGGCAGGGACTTCCCATCTTCCCTGGGGACTTCGTCCTGCCTCCCTTCTGGTAGCGTATTTTGTTCCATCTGCCCAAGTTCACCCTCTCTCCTGGGTTTCTGGAAACTGGCCTTCTCATTCTCTCTCTCTCGGTGAATTAGTGGAGAGTTCTCCACAGCTCCCTGGGATGTCGTCATATATGATCTTGTGTTCACTTTGTTCTTCCCTTTTTCTCCTCCCCCACCCCCACTTCTTTCTCCCTCACCTTTCTCCTTTCTCCCTACTCTCTTTCCCTTCCCTTGCCTTGTCTTTCGGTCTCTCCTCTTGGTGGTGGTGGTGTCGGTGCAGCCGAGGTGGCAGGCAGCAAGGTTGTCCCTGCGCTACCAGAGAGTGGCCAGTCAGAGCCTGAGCCACCTGAAGTGGAAGGCGGAACAAAGGCTACGGGTAACAAACTGCTCCTTGCAGCTAGACAGGCCAGGGCTGGAGTGTGGGGCTTTGGGGGGCAGACTCCTGCCTGCAGTCACATGTGCACACCCACAGACTCCCTCTGTCATCTGCAACAAGCCAAGAGGAGGATATGGGCCTGAAAACAGGGGGACAGGCTCTGTGCCGTCCAGTCTAGCCTCCAGCTTTAAAAGCCACCTGTCAGAAGCAGCAGAGTTAAGCGCCTGCATTCAGTTGTAAGATGGGGCACAACAGCCTGGCTTATCCCCAGGGCCCAGTGTCCTTAAGTCATTTCTCCCACCCTAGCTACCACTCCAGTGGCACTGTGGACACAGGCTTCATCGATGGCCTCCCAGGTTCCTCAGTGGTTCCCTGAGATTCCTGCCCTATCAGCGATCCTTCACATCCTTCCTCCAGCTGCCTGCGCCCCCCCTTGGATGAGTCAAGGGGATTGTGGCACAGATGGCAGTAGGGGTGAGGGTGGGGACGGGGTTGAAGCTCATCAGCAGAACCCGAGGTGGGGAAAGGAGAGAAGGCTACCCGCCCGTTCTTCACGGGGGCCTTCCCCTTGAGGCATGGGGGCCACTCCTGTTACTCCAGATGAAATGCTGCAGCCCTGCCACTTCACTCAGCGTCTCCCTTGGTGTAGACAAGACTAAGCAAAGTGCCTTGTAGAAAGGCCCTGGGGAAGGGCTTTCAGGAGGCTGCCTGGCTGTGCGAGGGAGGCCAGCACGCCCCGAATTCATCTGTAGAGGGGTGCCCTGGCCCGTCTGTCAGGCAAAGGAGCATCAGGGGAGTGGGAGGACGGCTTCCACTTCTCTGTGCCTGCCTCCCAATCTCTTTCTCTTGCCGTGGGAACAGGAAACTGCTTTTATGTCAGCATGCCAGCAGGACCCCTGGACTCAAGCACCGACCCTGCAGGGGTACCCACAAGCCCCTCCCAGCCTGACAACCTCCCTGCCTGGCAGACAGAGCCTCCACCCCAGCTGCAGGGAGACACTGGAGATCAAAGACTCCCCAACCGCTCTTCCCCCAGCCTGGCCCTCAGGGATGTGGGCATGATCTTCCGCACCATTGAGCAGCTCACCCTCAAGCTCAACAGGCTCAAGGTGAGGAGAAAGGACTTGGGTCCCTGCAGGCCTCCGTCCCTCACCCCAGACCGTACCCTGGAGTGGAGTGTGTGTCTTCACATGAGTCCTAGATTCTGTCCCGGACCAGGGCTCTCCCTCAGCCCACCCAGCCTCCCTGAAACCACAGCCCTATCCCCAGCAAAGGTCAGAGTGTGACCCATGCCTCCTATTCTCCCATGACTTCAGGACATGGAGTTGGCCCACAGAGAGCTGCTCAAGTCTCTTGGGGGAGAGTCGTCAGGGGGCACCACGCCTGTGGGCAGTCTCCACACAGAAGCAGCCCGATGGACAGAGGGTGCTCTCTCACCTTCAGCTAAGGAAGCCTCTGAGTCCAGGAACAGCCAGGAGCTGGGGCCCTGCCCTGAAGATGGTAAGTGAAGCCATGGGGAGGAGACCACCAGGGAGTGTGAGAGATGGTGGCTCTGGTGTCCCCTTGAGGGTAACTTGTTCGTTCTTTCAGCCTCAGAAAGGGATGATTTTAGGGAAGTCCCGTAGAAGCCCTCCTTCCCCCCTCCTCTCCCCCCACCCCCCAATGGGAAGCTTTGATTGAACCCTCTTTCTCCTCATGCTGTGGAGGTGACAAGACCAGGGGAAGCCTGGCCTCACACTGAAGACCTGCTCTTATGAAATGGTTCAGAACCATATCGGGTGAGCCAGGGACACGACTATGTTCTAACTCAGGAAGACAAGATACATACCTACCTGAGATGGGGGGCTTGGGGGCTAACAAAGTGGGGTTCAGTAGACAGCCTTTTTCAAACCCCACCAGAAACTAGGCTTTCTGGGGGCAATGGATAGCACTGAAGGACAAAATATGTGGAAAGGGTTCACTCAGGCACAGTTCCTCACCGTCGTCATCACCCCACAGGCTCTGATACCCCCTTGGAAGACAGCACAGCAGATGTGGCCACATCACCAGAACCATAACCATCCATGCCACCAAATCCTCTGCATCCCCACTCCTCCAGGAACTAGCCTGAGACAGGAGCACAGGGTGGGGAGACCCCATACCTCCCCCATGCAAGAGGCAATTGGGGAAACTGAGATCCAGCCGAGGCCTGAGGGAAACCTGCATGTTGCTTGGTCTGCTCAGATCAGAGTCAGGTTATGTGTCTTCCCCCCACAGCCCAGCCCTCCAAGGCCTGGTGTCTCCTAAGCATGCTGACCGCATTGAAAGGCCTTGGTCTGCCCTCGGCCCACATATGTGTCTGAGTGTGCCCCTGAACATGCCACGCCCTTGGACATGCAAGAGAAGGGAGGAGGCTTCTGTGTAAATGCACTTTCTTCCTCCCCCTCCTCCCAGGGCCCCAGGAGAGCTAGGTGCCTCCCTCCTTGTCACTTTGGTTCCCTATAAATATGTATGTATTGTATGTGCGTCTTTGCTATTGTAAATAAGTTGGACCTTTCTGTTCCTGGAGTGCTGGAGGCAGTTCCAGAAGGGACTGCTAAGGGAGAAGGTGGTTACTTGTATCTCCTAGTCAATAGCCCAGCTCAAGGGTTGGGACCTGAAAGGGGAGTCAGACCTGTGTATCCCTGTCCCCCTGAGTGGGGAGGTCTCTGGCTTCCCATCCCACCTGGCACCCTGTTTTGCAGGGTGCCAGGCCCCTCCCCTTCCTAGGACTTGCAAAACAGGGTGCCAGGCCCCTCCCTTTCCTAGGACTTGTCATCTTCCCAAGATGGGGACCGCAGGGAATTGTTACCCCACCTGAGTCTACCCCTCCCCACACCCTGTAGAAAACCAATGTAGCAGGTACGGCGCTGAAGACTGGGCCCAGGAGGTAGGGGCGGGGATCTGAGAGCACCCGGGACCATCCGAGGGGCCACCAGCAATGGCCTCCCCCATGTCCTCACCCCACACCCTGATGAATAGAATATACACACTGTGCTGGGTGTATATATACATATATATATATATAAATATATATAATATATATAAAATATAGATATGAAAATGACTGTTTTGCTGTTAAGATAATGTATACTCTTATTTTCTTCCTTTCATGGTTAAGATTTTTTTTTAAGAAAAGTTAAATATTCTTCAATTGTGCTGGTGTGTGTGTGATTCTTGGAACCACTTTTTAAAAAACTTTGATGGTTGCTTCTGTGGGACTGGTTAGGATTGGATGCAGGAACCCAAGGGAGCCTCCAAGGCCTCAGCCGCACGCTCACTGGACTAGGTTGAGCAGACTTGCTAGCCAATGGAGAAAACATGAAAAGACACTGAACTTAGTCTCAACACATGCACACGTGCACTCACACACTCACACACACACACGTACATACGGGGCAGTGGACCCAGGGTCAAGAGGTCTCACGAGCTGCCCTCAGTGAGTTTCAGGACTTTGCAAAATACAAGGTGGGTGGCTATCTCAGGCTTGGCTGGTCTCTGTCACCATCGTCCTTCCATCTTCCCACAGGCACAGTCACATTGCCTCGGACTCTTGGCATTCACTGTTGGATCAAGTGACAAACTCCCTTTCAGCCCTCAGTATCTGCTGCTTCATTTCCCACCTCTCATGATACCAGGCTCTGTCTTCACATGCTTACAGTCTCATTGGGCATCAGAACCGATGTAGGAGTCATCGTGAGGAGGTGTAGGAATGACAATGAGGCTGCCAGCGGTCACTGAGCTTTACAGGACAGGGGCAGGGGTCACTGCAGAAGCTGGGGTGATGGGTCATCACCAAGCAAGCAGCTTAACGTGTTCAGTGTTGCCTTTGTCAAGTCCCTCAGCACCTTCTCGAAAGTGGCCTTTGTGCATTTTCTTTAGCTGAGCCTCCCCTCTCCTCCAGGCCAACCAGACAGGCAGAAGGGGGGCGCTGTGCTCAATCCCTTTACCCCACCTACTCCCACCCCCCTCTCCCACAGCTTGTGCATGTCAGTTATTGATCCTGGCCCAAGTCTTTCTGAGTGCCAACCCTGGCGTAAGGCGCATCTCCTGGGGAACACTGGGGCAGTGTCTTGCTTGAGCAAGCAAGAGCCAGTCCCTGGGAAGTGGAAGAGCAATACCCCTGGCTAGCTGATGCCCAGAGGCCAGAACCAGAAAGCGATTCAGACAATCCCTTTCCTGCCAGTTCTGGCCATGCAGCATGAACAGACTCAGAAACCAAATGTAGCAGGCACAGCACTTTGATGGTTTCCAAACACCTCAGAAGTACCGCAACAGACTGTTATTGGTCCAAGCTCTCCCCAGGAGGTCAGCCACACAGGCACGGGTATGCTTCTGTAGCCTGAGTCTCAGGCAAGCGGGGGAGGGGTCTAAGTTGGCGGGGCTATGGCCTCCTCCTCCCTGAGCTTGGCCTTGATGGGGTCCCTCGGCAGCATCAGCTCCTGGATCATGCTGTAGGCAGGACACTGCGGGGCAAAGCAGTTTTTCTGAAAGAGGAAAAGGAAGGCTGACAGTGACAAGATGAATGGAGATCAGTCCTCTAGGAGAAAAAACGTACTGGGCAGAATGGGTTAGGAACTAGGGACATGGAGAAAAGGCAGTGGCTAAGACTGCTGACCCCACAGTATGAGGAATGGGGGTTACATTGTCTTTAAAAAAAAGAAAAAAGTAGGGTGTGGTAGGTGGCTCACGCCTGTAATCCTAGCACTTTGGGAGGCAGAAACAAGGGGATTGCCTGAGTCCAAGGATTCGAGACCAGTACGGGCAACTTGGTAAGACCTTGTCTCTATAATAAATAATAAAAAGCCAGGTGTGGTGGTGCATGCCTGTGTTTCCACCTACTTGAAAGGCTGAGGCAGAAAGATCACCTGAGCCCAGCAGGTCGAGGCTGTGGTGGCTGCAAGCATGCCACTGCACTCCAGCCTAAGCAACAGAGGGAGACTCCTGGTTTTAAAAAAAAAAAGAATCAGAGAAACTACAACTACAGACCTTCCTTCAAAATGGGGAGAGAAAAGCTGCCAGAAGCAGCAGCGGAAAGAGTGGAGGGGACTTACTGCCAGGGACAGCCACAGCAGCCCCACTGGGCCCTTGGCCACACTCTTTGCCTTGGAGAACTGCACCTGGTACTGCACTGCGGCCAGGAAGCCCTCCAGCCCCACTTCTGTGATGCGGTTTCCTAGCAGAAGGCCAGACAGAATGCCTCTACGCCACGGGCCTCACTCGAGCCGGACACCCTCAGCTCAGCAGCCCGGCCCCTCCGGCTCTCCACTTCCCAGGGACTGGCTCTTGCTTGCTCAAGCAAGACACTGCCCCAGTGTTCCCCAGGAGATGCGCCT
>CAUYQG010216068.1:0-19986 GCA_963574415.1 Tarsius wallacei | reverse complement strand
TCACAGCAACCTGGATGGACTTTAGAGTCTATAATACTGAGTGATCTTTCACAGAAACAAAGAACTGAGTATCACATGTTCTCACTCATAAGTGGACCTTGAACAATTATTGTAATACTATAAGAAAAGGATTGGCAGTAGTGGGAAACTGCCAGGAGGAGGTGGGGAAGCAGGATTGGCAGTAGTGGGAATCTGCCTGGGGAAGGGGGTGTGGCGCCCCGCGGCGCACACACACCTCATCAACAAGGGTACCTGCATAGCCGGGCTCGGTGGCTCAGCCTGTAATCCCGCGCTTTGGGAGGCTGAGGTGAGTGGATTGCCTGAGTCCGCGGGTTCCAGACCCGCCTGGGCAACTTGGCGAGACCTCATCTCTACAATAAAATCAAAAAATCAGCCAGGCATGGTAGCGCGCGCCTGTAGTTCTGGCTACTCGGAAGGCTGAGGCGGAAGGATCGCCGGAGCCCAGCAGGTCGAGGCTGCGGTGGCCGGGAACGGCCACTGCACTCCAGTCTGGGCGACGGAGTGAGACGCCAACTGGAAAAAATTTAAAAAGGGTACCTGCATAATGAACATTTGTATACCTAACCCTGAATTGTACACCACATCTTTAAAATAAAAAAATTGAAAGTTAAAAAACAAAACAAACCAAAAAACTTCCACAAACAGGATATAGTAAATCACACCATGCCTGTACTTCTGCTACAACTACTAAAAGCCCAGTAATTGATTCCCTCTCCTACCTCCCAAAATCTTAAGAATATCAAACAGTTATGAAATAAATGAGGACTAGATGAATATGAATTCCAAGCTGCAAGAATATGGAGAGGATCCTTCAGAAAATCCCTAGTCCTCTTCTTCCTTGAGGCCATTTTCTAATTCTGTACAAGACAAGACTGGAGTTTGCCCATGCAGAAAGACTCTACTTAGAAAAAGAGAAACGAGCAGCTAGTGTGACAAAATGGAATTTGGGAAGCCCCAAATATGACTGGATCTGTTCTGGAGCTACATATGGGAAGCTGGGGAGTGAGAACTAGGCTTCTGAAAAGCAAAGTGAAGTCTCTTATAATCTCAATGTGTAGGAGACAAAGTTTTGCTAGAGGAAGAACATTCTTTTTTGAACACTTAACCAATGTCCCTCTCAAGACATCTGCTAGATTCTGAGGCTGCAAGGGTTTAGAGGTCAGCAAGCTAAACTTGAAACTTCTGAAGGGTGCAAGTGACTCTTTGGCAGTCTTTCAGAGATGCGGAGTCAGACTTGCTAAATTGCCAAATCCTGGGAGGTATGCCTGAGGATAAGAGACAAACCAGAGGTAAATTAACTCTTACTAAAGTTGCAACCCAGCCTTAGCCCAACCCGATCTAGAGTGAATTGAAATGGTAAGCCCCCAACCCTATCTAAGAGAAAAAGAGAAAATTCTTTCTGATGGATAATATCAACTGGAGCTCCTATGGATGGATCTTTTATAAATAATGTCTGGCATGCAATAGTTACTAGAGATTTTCAGAGAAGAAAAATGTAATTAATAACCAAGGGAAAAACAAACAACAGAAGCAGACTTTTAGATGATCCAGACAATAAAGTTAGCAAAGATGTTAAAATAACTTAATGTGTTAAAGAAAATAGAAAAAAAGATAAACAATATGGACAAAAAAAAATGAAGACCTTCAACAAAGAACTGGATCTATAAAAAAGAATCAAATATCTAAAATTGAAAAATAGTGCTGAAATGAACAAGTCACTGAATGAGTTTAAAAGCAGTCTGAATACAGCAAAAGGCAGGAATTGTCAAAGACAGGGCAACAGAAAACTATACTGTTATATATTATCAGAGCTACTTAACATAATTATTAAATCTGTACTATGAGATCATAACTATGAGATTCTAAAGCCTTTTTAATATTATACTAATTAACTCCATAGGTTTATGATGATTCTATTGAACAAGTTCAACAAATATAAAAACTAGGAGGATAACTCTTACATGTTCTGTACAAACAAAAATTTTAAATGTTTTTAAAAAGTCTGCAAAAACAGATTTTGGAGAATTTATTCTGGATCAGTAATTCCTAAATTTATTTTACAGTAGTTGTCCTACTGTAAATACCTATAATTTTCACTTATAAAAACTCACAGTTTTTCTATGACTTCTGACTTTAAAAAGCTACAGTGCTAACTTCATAAAAAGAGAAACAATTAGGTATCATGTAGTTTTTTTTTTTTTAGTCAGGGTCTCTCACTTTATGCCACCCTGTTATCATGGCCACTGTACCGCAGCCTCGACCTGCTGGGCTCAGGCATTCCTTCCACCTCAGCCTTCCAAGTATCTGGAACTACAGGCGTGCACCACCATGCCCAGCTAATATTTTTTTAGATTTATTATAGAGACAAGGTCTCACCAAGTTGCTCAGGATGGTCTCGAACCCTTTGGACTTGGGCAATCCTCTTGCCTCCACTTCCCAGAAGTGTTAAGATTACAGGTGTGAGCCACCATGCCTGGCTTAATGTCAGGTACTTGGAAGACTACAATACCAACAATGAAGTAGTTTTACCAAAATAAAAAAATCTAATTGGAATCTGATTAACATTCTAGATGCATCTATCAATTTAAAGGACTAGCAGATGACAATGCATCACATTAAATTACACTATGGTCATACAATCAGCAAAATCAAATGACAGAAAGCCTTCAGAAGAAAACACACAAAATTTCTTCAACAAATAAATTGCAAGAAAACAGTTTGCTAGACAAAGCTCCCTTTTGTTTTGTGACCACTATGGCTTTCTTTCAAAAACATTCACTGAGATCCTACTATGTGCTTGAATAGTACTAGAAGTTGGACACCTCTAGGACAAACTAGCTAAAAACTAATGCTTTCATATCCAAATATTCTAGAAAGAAGAACATTTACCTATTCATGTTTAACAACTGCTGAAATTCCCTTCTGGTGAAATAAAGAATAGAATTAGCTAAAACAAAAAAAATCTCATTATTCAAACATACTAATATTAATATTGGAACAAAATTAATTCAATGTACATGCCAACCCTTTTATACGAGGCTACTGACTCTACTCTAAATACTGTTGTCTTTGTGATTTTTAAAAAAGATTACTATAGAAAAATTTCAAATATATACAAAAGTAAAGAGAACAGCACAACGAACTGCCACACACCCATCACGCAGCTTGAACAATTAACTCATAGCCAATCTTGTTTCATATATGCCTCTATCAGCTGTCCCCTTCCCCACGCCCTTACTAAAATATTCTGAAGGAAATTCTAGCTATTGTCATTTCATCCATAATATATTTTTTCTTTAAAACATAAGAATGATTTAAAACTCATAACCATAATACATTATTAATTTGGTGATACCTTTTCTCACAAGAGCCTAACCTAGCTCAGTTTATTCATTCATTGAATCAATCAACCATCAATCCCAGTGTGCAGATTACTGGCTCCTTACAGCAATGCTTCCCTGTTATGTATCACTTTGCCCATCTGAGACCACAGTTACTGGACAAAGCCTGATGGAAGCAGAGTATCTCCCTTGGAGTTTGAATTAAAAAAGAATTTAGCTTCATTTAGTTTTTAGTTTGGTCTCTATTCTTGCCCCCCGTTGCTGGGTGCCTAGTTCTATAAATTCTGAAGTAGTCAAGGTCATGCTTTCCAACATACAGAATGGAGAAGAAATCAGTCTATAGAAAGAAAAAAGTTAGGCAACTGCCTATAGAGCCCAGAGACCCTATAAAAACCCTTAAGAACACTGTCCTAGTTTCTGTTTCTGCCTACTTCTGCCATCACTTAGCACCTTTGCCCTTGTATGTTTTCTGCTTAAGATACTGAGTGAGTTTCTATGACTTGCAACAAGATCTCAACTAACACAAGGTGCTCATAAGAGGGGCCTAGGGATAGACAGAATTGAGAGCTGTCAATATGTACATGATAATTTATATCACCTGGGAGGAGATGCAAAATGAGGAAAATGATAAAACCTGGGAAACAACTTAATTTCATTCATTTGGATTTAACATATAGCAAATACTTCTAGAATATTTGTTATATGTTAAATTTATTTGAGTAGTACTAGAAGCTGAACACCTCTAGGACATGCTAGCTAAAAACTAATGCTTTTATATCCAAATATTCTAGAAAGAAGAACATTTGCCCATTCATGTTAAACAACTGCTGAAAGTTCCCTTCAGGTGAAATAAAGAATAGAATTAGCTAAAACAAAAAACATCTCATTATTCAAACATGCTAATACTGATACTGGA
This sequence comes from Tarsius wallacei, assembly GCA_963574415.1. Lineage (NCBI taxonomy): Eukaryota > Metazoa > Chordata > Mammalia > Primates > Tarsiidae > Tarsius > Tarsius wallacei. The sequence goes on along the minus strand of CAUYQG010216068.1, from coordinate 15,708 downwards.
ACAAAATTAACTTAATTTACATGCCAACCCTTTTATATGAGGCTATTAATTCTACTCTAAATACAGTTTTGTCTTTGTGATTTTTAAAAAAAGGTTACTATAGAAAAATTTCAAATATATACAAATGTAAAGAGAACAGCACAACGAACCGCTACACACCCATCACCCAGCCTCAACAATTAACTCATAGCCAGTTAGAAATGACATGACACGTTCCAGTTAGAAATTGTGCAGTCGGCTGGGCTCGGTGGCACAGTCTGTAATCTCAGCACTTTGGGAGTCTAAGGCTAGTGGATTGCCTGAGCCTGCGGGTTCGAGACTCACCCAGGCAATTTGGCAAGACCTCATCTCTACAATAAATCAAAAATTAGCCAGGCGTGGTAGCGCACGCTTGTAGTTTCAGCTACTTGGAAGGCTGAGGTGAAAGGATCGCCGGAGCCCAGCAGATCGAGGCTGCGGTGGCCAGGAGCGTGCCACTGCATTCCAGTATGGGCAATATAGTTAGATTCCAACTCAAAAAAAAAAAAAAAAATTGTGCAGTCACAAAGTACTGTTTAAAAATATGCAGTATCTTTCCAGGATGTTAAACTTAAGAACAATTTTGAACTAATTTTTATATTTATGTAACTTAAAATGGCCTCTTTGTAACAGTTTCTTTTTTTATCACTTTTTTAAAACTTCAGTGTCTTTTACCAAAAAGTTTGGTGTCTTATTAAGAGCTTCTGAAAATAGGGGGTTAATACTAATAACAATCCAGAGTTAAATTCTGATTGAATCTGCAGGTTACAATTTTATATACATCTTCATAGAAAAGATGAGAACTATTAAAAACTAGAAGGAAAAAAATCACCTATAATTCTATCTTCCAAAGACACAGCCAATCAATTCTGGTAACACTTGGTGTATGTTCTAAATTCATTATATATATATACACACACACACACACACACACATATATATATATATATATATATATTTTTTTTTTTTTTTAACGGAGATGAGGTCTTGCTGTGTTGCCCAGGCTGGTCTTGAACTCCTGAGCTCAAGGGATCCTCCTGCCTCAGCCTCTCAAGTAGCAGGGACTACAGACATGCACCACTGCTCCTGGCTTCTACCATCAAATTTTTAGCTTCTAAAAATCACACCAAGCACTGAAGTGGTCAGTTGTTTAAGAGTTCCTTTTTTTGAAGTGTGGTTGGAATGCATTAATTTTAAAACACAAACAACAGCATATTCAAATTACTGGAAGCAATCGAAAATACCATCTTAAGTTCTAACCGATCATTTAGGCAAAGAGCTTGATTAATTTATAGACTCCTATTTTAATTCTCCAACCATTAAATATTTATAATTTCACTACTTAATGTATAAGTCTCTCTCTCTCTCTCTCTCTCTCTCTCTCTCTCACACACACACACACACACACACACACACACACACACACACACACACACAGCCTTTCTTTTCCTTCCTGCCTGCAATGAGAGAACCTGCCCTGACCACAATCCTTGAAGAAGCAACTTTCCATTCCACGTGATCCTATTCTCCTTTCCACGTGATCCTATTCTCCTTTCCAGTTGGCTCAATTATTCACTCTTTCATTCAATAAGTATTCATTGCACAACTACTTGGCCAGGTACTGTGTTCTCCTGGAACTTCCAGTCTAATGAGAGACCTCAAGTTGAGGAGGAGCCAGTCAGATGAAGACTGTGATCCCAGTGGGGGAAACAGTATTCACAAAGGCCCTGATGCAGGAAAGGGCTTAGCACATTCAAGGAAGTGAATGAAGGCCTGTGAGAGGGAAGTGGCAGGGGATGCAGCTGAACAGCTGTTAGAATACTCACTGCATGCCAGCATTATTGTAAGTGCCTTACACATATTCACTCAATTAACTCTCACAACAACTCTGCTAGTACTATTATCATTTGCCTTACAGACCAGGAAACTGAAGCCCAGAGCAATTTACTAATTTGCCCAAAACCACACGGCTTGTTAGTGTTAGAACAACATGTTCTAAGGAACCTAGAGACATGGTAAAAAGACTATCAGAGAACAAAAGAATAACTTAACTTAAACCCATCATCTTTTTTCCTTTGTAAGCATAAATTTAACATTCAAAAACCCATATAACAGCTCATTCATGCAATGGTCAGTGTATTCTGATGTAACAGAAGGCAAAGAAATATCTGATCCATTAAACACAGAAATTTGTCACCTCCTACCATCTTATTTACAACTCCCTAAACTAGGACATGAATCATAGTAATATTCCACTTCTCATGATTACAAGTAAGGCCTTGTGCTGTATGAGGGAAAACAGTTTAACCATTAAAAAAAATCTCAAGTAAATTGAAAATCATAAAAAAAATGAAGAGGCAAATATTCATAAAAAGTGAAAAAAAATTACTGTCAATTCTTTCAGCTGCCAAAGCTAAATTTTTAACTTAATATGTCAAGGAATTCAATTCAATTTAGATCAGTTTTAAAAAACATTTACTGAATGCAAGTATGCCAGACACTGTATTAGATGCCTGGATATATAAAAATGAATGAAATATATAGTCCCTGCCCACAGTGATCTCATAGTCTAATGTGGGTGAGCGGGAGTGTATACAGGCAATTACGACAAAAGTAACAAAAGAAGTGCTGACTGGACGAGGGAAAAAGGATGGGCAGAAAACATCGAAGAGGTCACGTTTGAGGTGTATTAAAGGATTCACATGAATTTGCAAGGCTGATCGATTTGAAAAAAGGATGAAAGGAAATGACAAAGTTAAGAAAGAACACATTGTGTTCATGATAGATGAGGTACAGGATACATAACGTGTAGCTGGTAAAGAGGTAGCAAATCGCCATGAATGACATGCTAAGGTGAAGCACTGAAGGATTTCATAAAGGAATATGGTACAACAGACTTGTTTTTTAAAACAATTACTCTAACAGCAATATGGAAGGTGGATGAGACAGGGAAATTCATTAAAAGGCTATTACAGTTTTTCAGGTAAAAGATGAAGACCTATACCAGAGCATCCTATATACTAGGGATAATGGGAAACAGTTGTTTTTTTTTTTTTGAGTTGGAATCTCACTCTGTCACCCAGGCTGGAGTGCAGTGGCGCACTCACAACCACCCCAGCATTGACCTGCTGGGCTCCAACGATCCTTCCGCCTCAGTCCTCCAAGTAGCCAGAACTATAGGCGGGTACTACCACGCCTGGCTAATTTTTGACTTATTGTAGAGATGAGGTCTCACCAAGTTGCCCAGGCTGGTATTGAACCCGCAGGCTCAAGCAATCCACTTGCCCTGGTCTCCCAAAGTGCTAGGATTACAAGCTGAGTCACCGAGCCCGGCTGGGAATAGTTTTAACCGATATTTAAAAGCTAAAACTTAAAAGACTTGATAACTTATTAGCTATCAGGAAAAAGGGAAGAAAACAATATAATTCTCAGATTTATGACTTCAGCCACTGGGTGGAAATGAAGAACATGAGGCAAAGAAATTAGAGATTGTCACCTTCAATGTGTCACTATCTCACTCAAGGATCTAAAAACAGCTGCCTATACATCTAGCACATCGAGTCTAAGTTCTTATGTATGATACACAAAACCCTCCGTTTTCTTGCCTGTCCCTTTCATTCTAATTACCAGCCTTACTTCAACTCCAATACTAGATCCAGGTTGAATATCCCTTATCCAAAATGCTTAGGACCAGAAGTGTTGGATTTGGAATTTTTTTTGTATTTTGGAATATTTGCATTACACTTATTTGTTGAGCAGCCCTTATCTGAAAATCCAAAATCTAAAATGCTCCAATGAGCTTTTCCTTTGAGTGTCACGTCAGTGCTCAAAAAGTTCCACATTTTTAGAGCACTTCAGATATCAGATTTCCAAATTAGGGATACTCAACCTATACATATACAAAAATGATCTTTAAAAAGGCCAACCTTCTAATCAGTTTTCTTATTAATAACACTCAAAGACTGGAGAAATTATTCATAATCCAGGGCTCAGCACCAGAATCACCTGTGGAGGCAGAAGGACCACCCGGGCCCAGGAGGTTGAGGCTGTGGTGAGCCATGATTGTGTTACTACACTCCAGCCTGGTTAACAGCGTGAGACCCATTCAGAAAAACAAAATCAAAACCAACTGTACATGCTTGGGGCTCACAGCTCAAGATCTGATTCTGCAGGACCCAAGCATCTGTATTTTTAAAAGCTTCACAGGTGACGCTGATAGAACCTCCTGCTGAAAACAGATTATAGAGATAGATGAAGTTTTAGTCAACTGCTCATTTTTTTTTCTTTTTTGAGTTAGAGTCTCAATCTATTGCCCAGGCTGGAGTGCACTGGCACACTCGGCCACCACAGCACTGACCTGCTGGGCTCAGGTGATCCTTCCTCCTCACCTTTCCAAGTGGTCGGAACTACAGGCGTGCACTACCACACCGGGCTAATTTTTTTATTTTATTGTAGAGATGAGTTCTCGCCAAGTTGCCCAGGCTGTTCTTAAACCCATGGGCTCAGACAATCCCCTCACCTTGGCCTCCCAAAGTGCTGGGATTATAGGCCTGAGCCACCGCCCCCGACCTCAACTGCTAATTTTAAAAACAGAGCAAACTAGCAGTTAATGTCAGATTTGATTTCCTCTCTTATTTCACAACATTTTGAAATTGAAAGAAATAAAACTAAGTAATATGATATCATGAAAAGACTATGAAACCCTGAAGTTGCAGTGTAGGTCTGAGTTCCTCCACTAAAGACCTTCCTGACTCTTCCTCTAAGTCTTCATTTCTCAGTGTATAAAATGAATGGGTTGTAATAAGATGAGTTTGTTGATTCCTGCTCTTCAAAGTTAGCACTAATTTAAATGAGTGGAAATACTAAATGCTTTGTGTTAAAAAAAAAAAAAAAGATACTATTTTGAAGCACTTTTAAAAGATAGAACAACTCCTCCATCCCCTTCCTGGTACCCTTTTTGTGTTAAGCCAAATGATCATCTAAAACAGCATAGAGAGTTAAAAAGTGAGAGACAGAGACACAGCTGACTCTCAGAGCAACACTACAGATCCACTTTTGGCACAAATGCTAGATGTATTTGTCTGGAAACAAGCAGAACTGCAGTCTATAGTCACTCTTCACCTAACTGGTCAGCCATCGATGCTCAGACTCAGTACAGAATGAGTATAGTTAGTTCAATGAATGTGTGTCGTTAGTTGTTTTTCTTTAAGGAACGCTGTAGTATAGTAAGTTTATATATAAAGTGTAAAATAAAAATATATACTTCATGTTAAAGAGATGTTTCTTGGTAGGAAGAGCCAATATTCTTTAGACGATAGATTCTATTAACATTGTAAATTTGATCATGAAATAAACTCACAGAAGCAAATATTTGTAGAGAACTTCCCCAAAAAATGTAGAATTAGAAGACTTTCTTTTAAATACTTGAAAAACCATATAATCAAATGAAAAACAAATCGTATCTACACATAATATGAATCATACATTCATGAAAATAAAGATATCGCAAATGATTGTAAAGATAGCTCATAAAAAGTTGGGCATAATTTTTGACTATTAATAATCCATTATCAGTAAACAAATTATTGCTAACATCTAACAAAGGTGCTATATTTTATATTACGAAAAGGGAGTTTATTTGTTGATTTGTCACCTTACTTTTGAATATATGTGGAGTTGAAGTCCATAAGCAGACTGTAAAAGTCTATGAAAATTCAAGAGCAGGCAATGTTTCAACAGCCGTTACTAAACATTTCATGTTTTTACCTAGCACTGACCTAGACACTTTGAAGTACAAAATACAATTAGCTCAGATCCCTGCTTGCAATTAGTTAGAAAGACAAAACACTCAAGGAACAACCAGTGACTAAGACGACTGCAATCTAGTGTTCTAGTGACCAATATAGAAAGTAAAATGAGTTAGTATAGCTTGTTATCTATACAAAGTAGGAGATAGATAAAAAATAAAAGGCTCAATGCAGGCTAAAACCTTGAAGGATATATAAGAAATGATTATGTAGAGAATAATATAAAAATCAAATAGCACACGATACAGCCCTTGCTAGAGACCAGATATTTGTGTCCCCCAGCCCCCCATTTCATATGCTGAAACTCTAATCCCCAATATGAAAGTATTTGGAGATAGAGTCTTTGGGATAATGAGGTCATGAGGATGGAGCCCTCATGATGGGACTAGAGACGGGAGAGCTGGCTTCCTTCCTCTCTGTTCTCCACCACATGAGGACACAGCAAGAAGACACGGCCATCTGCAAACGAGGAAGAGGGTCCTTACCCTAATCCAACCATATTGGCATCTCAATCCAACTTCCCAGCTTCCAGAACAGTGAGAAATAGTTTTGGTCATCTGGCCATTCAATTTATGGTAATTTGTTATGGCAGCCCAAACTAAAACACCTCTTAACACTTCTGTAATAATTATTACTAAACCCACGACAGTTCCTCACCTGGAGGCTATGTTTTCCCCATTATGTATTAACCTTCATATCCAACAACACCAAGCAGATAATAGGCAATCCATAAAACATTTGCCATTTTTTCATGAAAGTACATTTCACATAGGATGATTTACTCTTTCATAAACACTAAAACAGTGCAAGAGGTACCTTTTCAAACAACTAGTTTAATGCTGTATCAGCTTGGTGTTGCCTCTGGTTACAAATCGACATTTCATAAACATACTACACAACGGGCTTTGCAATCAGCCTCAAGTTACTGCCAGTTCTGCCTACCTATGCCCTGTTAATTCAATATCATGGCCACATCAAACTCTGCCTGCTCTCTAAACCCACAAGGCCTAGAAAGTTCATCTACTTTTCTACTGCATACTCCTACTCATCTTCTAAAACCAGTCACCACTCCTACGCAGCTTTCAAGGAGAATTAATCCTTGTCTGTGCCTCTCCCAGCACTAGGTCCCTACCTCTAGTATGTAGTGCAATTGACTATTATAACCATTGATTTCCTTCCAGAAAGCAAGGTACTTAAGGGCAGGGGTCATCCACTTTGACAGTCCTTCTGATATCTAGCACCGTATCTTGTACATAAGAACTATACATTCTTATAAGAATGTAAGAAAGAGTAAACAACATAGCAAACATTGCTCAAGCATTTTCTAATAGAACCTAGAAATGCACAAGTAGTAAGTAAATCCACACAATAAAAATGAACTCATAAATACAACAGATTAAACCATGATTATGGCTCTGCAAAAGGATTCTTCATTTTAGCAGAAATATTGCAAAAAGATCTCCTTTAAAAATGAACTCCTAGCAAATGTAAAATTATCAAACTTAGAAATATTTCTTTACACTTATTTTAGAGCTGGGAGTCTCACTATGTTACTCAGGCTAGACTTGAACTTCTGGGCTCAAGCCATCCTCCTGCTTCAGTCTCCCAAGTACCTGGACCTATAGGTGTGGACCACTGTGCTGAGCTAACTTAGAAATTTTTGTTACATGACTTTTCAGAACCATTTTATTACAAAGCTAGATTCTATTCAATTAAATATAAGCTGTAAACAGAAACTGGGAATAATTGAATTTGAAATTCTTTTTTTTCTTTTTTGAGACAAGGTCTTGCTCTGTCACCAAGGCTGGAGTACAGTGGCTGATCATAGCTCGCTGCAACCTCAACCTCCTGGGCTCAAGTGATCTTCCCTTCTCAGCCTCCCATGGGGATAGGATTACAGGTGCACACCACCACAATCAGCTAACTGTTTTTATTTTTTGTAGAGACAGAGTCTTGTTATGTTGTCTAGGCTGGTCTCAAACTCCTGACCTCAAGTGATCCCCCTCCACGGCCTTTCAAAGTGCTGGGATTATAGGCATGAGCCACTGTTCCTAGCCATGAATTTGCAATTTTAAGAAAAAATTATTTCTTCATTTTACTACTAATGACAATATTAAATCCAGGCATGGTGGCTCATGCCTGTAATCCCAGCACTTTGAGAGACTACAGCAGAAAGATTGCTTGAACCCAGGAGTTCAAAACTAGGACATGCAATACAGCAAGACCTTGTCTCAAAAAAAAAAAAAAAAACACACACACACACAAAAATTAGCCAGGCATGGTGGTGCATGCCTGTAGTCCCAGTTACTCAGGAGTCTGAGATGGAAAAATCACCTAGGCCTATGAGGTCAAAGCTGCAGTGAGCTGTGATCATGCCACTGCACTCCAGTCTGGGCGACAGAATGAGACCTGGCCTCAAAAAACAAAAAAATAGTACTACACATTTAATGAGAGCCCACTATTTGCTAGACACTTTATGTTAATTCCCCCTGATTCATCCAAAAACCTTTAGAAGAAAACTGAGCCTCAAAGGTTAAATGGTTGACTGTTACATAGGTAGCTTAAAGTAATGGACCCGGGATTCAAATTCACATCTGTCTGGTTCCAAAGGTTAGAACTTTATTCACTCCTATGTTAACAATATATAATACTAAAATAGTAAACCAAATTTCTACAAGTCTTTGATTCTATTTTTTATAGTTTAATTTTTTTGTGGAGATGGGGTCTCACTAAGTTGCCCAGGCTGGCCTCAAACTCCTGGCATCAACGTGACCCTCCTGCCTCAGCCTCCCAAGGTGTTGAGATTAAGGAGTGAGCCATCTTACCCAGTCTAGCTTCTTTAAACTTAGAAGGAAAACTGGTCTAGTGAATATGTTTCTTATCCCCATTCTAGCACTGAAATAACCATTCTTTGAAGCATTACTAATCCTCTATACCTTATGCCTAAGCTTTGAGACATCTGTGCTTACTGAAGTCTACTTTGATACTTCTATAGTTAAATTATTTTGAATAGCATACAACAGTAACATCCTTACGCTGAAGTCTAGATGCCTACTTTTACAGAGCAGTTTCAGTACTATGTGCTACATAAAACTACCAACTACTTTCCTCTCAATGTTACTAAGAGGTAACATCCACAGGAAGGTTGAAAAGCCAAGGGAAGCATATATTTGAGTATTAAATGCTCAAAAGCAAGCCTATACAAAATAAAGCAATGGATTAAAAAGAGGCTCTTTAAATATTTGATTAAATACCAGGTGGCAATATCAATTTCAAGTATGAATTCCATGTTGGTGAAGGAAAAAAAAAAATTCCAATTCAATAAAAATTCTGTTCCGGCAGGGCTCAATGGCTCAGCCTGTAATCCCAGCACTCTGGGAGGCCGAGGCGAGTGAACTGCCTGAGCCCGCAGGTTCGAGACCCACCTGGGCAACTTGGCGAGACCTTGTCTCTACAGTAAATAAAAAACTAGCTGGGCGTGGTAGCGCGCGCCTGTAGTTCCAGCTACTTGGAAGGCTGAGGTGGAAGGATCGCCGGAGCCCAGCAGGGCGAGGCTGCAGTGGCCGGGGGCATGCCACTGCACTCCAGCCTGGGCAACGGAGTAAGACTCCAACTCAAAAAAAAATATCTGTTCCAACAGCTATGCAAAATTTCACAACTAATCTACATCCTCTTAAAGCTTCTTCACTGATAGTACTTGTTTAGAAAGGGCCAAGGGCCCATTTTCATATAGGAAATCTTTCATTACATCTGTTTGGACAGTTGTATGTGGCTACTTAGCCTGGCATCAAAGTAATTAGCATTTAAAAGCAAAGCGTTCTTGCATAAATCCAGAATGCAACCTTGTTTGGATTCTATGTCATGGAATCACAGAAAGAATCCCATAAATCAACTTTCACTGTCATTTCCTTTGGGGCAAATTCATTTTAAAGGCTGCTGGCAAAATAAGAAACTCAAAACTGGTTGGCTTTTATTGTTTATTAACTCTCTAAGCAGAAGCCATAAAGCTGCAGCTAATTCAGTCATGTTGCTGGTTCAAAGAAAACTTAATTATCTTAAGCCGAAGGCATTGCTAAAATCAATTGTACAGGAAAGAGAGATTAACTGCTACTATGATGTTACTCCTGAAGCCAGGAACTAGAAAATCCAGATGAATTATGATAATGAGAATGCCTCAAAAGAAGGGAAGAGCTCCCAGCTAGTTTTTGTTCTTTACTCACCTCACAAGAAGGTTTTTTTCCCTTCGCTTTCCACTCATGCTTTTGTGTTTAAACTGCTTTATTATTTATACCAACAAAAAGCCGTGAGCAGTTCAGAGAACAGCTGTATGTGTTCAGAGTCACCGAATCTCTGGGCTGAGATGAGGTTCCAAAGGTCATGTAATATAACTACCTATCCAAGGGATATGTTTCTTTTCCTATCTTCACTAAGTGGCCAATGCATGGAAGATTTTCTACCTGTCAAAGTAGCCCACTGCATCTTCAGAGGGCACTTTAGAAAGCTCTCACTTCATGAACTAAAGTCTGTCTCACTGTTGTTTCTATCTTGTATCTCTAAGTCATCAAAAACAAATCTAAGTTCTCTTTCACATGAAGTCCTTTGACCATGTAAGACAGTGACTCCCTTCTCCAGCTATCTCTGTTCCTTCAAATGTTCCTAATATGAAACCCTATTGAGTCCCCTGCCTATGTTAGGCAAGCCACAAAAAAATTAATTTGTATGCATTACTAAAATTACTTTACTTTTTATTTTTATTTATTTATTTATTTATTTATTTATTTGAGCCTGAGTATTACTCTGTTGCCCAGGCTGGAGTGGAGTGCAGTGACACGCTCACTGTTACCGCAGCCTCGACTTGCTGGGATCAGGCAATACTTCTGCCTCAGCCTTCCAAGTAGGTGGAACTACAGGCATGTGCCAGCACGCCCAGCTAATTTTTTGATATGCTGTAGAGAAAAGGCCTCACCATGTTGCCCAGGCTGATCTTGAACCCGTGGCCTCAGGCAATCCTCTCACCTCAGCCTCCTACTAAAGTGCTGAGATTATAAAGGTGTGAGCCACTGCGCCCGGCTACCTTACTTTTTAAAAACCTAAACACTGGTTACCAACAGATGAGCTGATGCTCAAGCATAGCAAGATCTTCCTTATAAATGTATATATTTACACTTAAACTCAATACATTCAGACATAAGACTCTTTTTTAATACTATGTAAATTCCGAGTCCGAGTGAGCATCCCTATCTTGCAAATACAAACTCTGAAATATTAAAAAATCCAAAACTTTCTGAGCACTGACATGATGCCGCAAGTAAAAATTCTACACCTGACCTCATGTGACAGGCTGCAGTCAAAACTTTGTTTCATGCACAAAATTATTTAAAATATTGTATAAAATTACCTTCAGGCCATGTGTTTAAAGTATATATGAAACAAATAAATTTTGTGTTTAGACTTGGGTCACATCCCCAAGATAAGTCATTATGTACATACAAATATTCCAAAATTCTAAAAAACTCAAAATCCAACTCAGAATTGAAAAATTCAAAATGGACTTCTGGTCCCAAGCATTTTGGATAAGGGATACTCAATCTGTAATTGATTGCCCTTAATTGTCCCTAATGTATAATAGTCAAATGTTCACACAAAAGGCTATGTATTAACTAAAAATTTTAATAAACACTTATGATAACATTTAATAAACATTAAATAAACAGGCTCAGTGGCTCAGCCTGTAATCCCAGCACTTTGGGAGGCCTGAGCCCGCAGGTTCGAGACCAGCCCGGGTAGCTTGGTGAGACCTCATTTCTACAGTGAATCAAAACTTAGCCGGGCGTGGTAGCAGGAGCCTGTAGTTCTGGGTACTTGGAAGGCTGAGGTAGAAGGATCACCAGAACCCAGCAGGCCAATCCAATGCTGGGGTGGCCGTGAGTGTGCCACTGCACTCCAGCCTGGGCAAGGGAGTGAAACTCCAAGTTAAAAAAAAAAAAAAAAAAGATAACAGTAAACATTTCTAAAAAGTTTTAGAGTTTTGTTCTGCAGTTTATTTGAAAAACAAAATGAATCATAAATTCTCAAATTATACACATGATAGTTATTCTCTTCATAACTGAGAATTTTCACTCAAAGTGAAACAAAAAAAAGTCAAAAACTCTAATCCTTCCACCTTAGCCTTCCGAGTAGCTGGAATTACAGATGTACACCACCATGCCCAGCTAATTTTTGTGATTTATTGTAGAGACAAGGTCTCACCAAGTTGCCTGGGCTGAGCTCAGGCAGTCCACTTGCTTCGGCCCCCCAAAGTGCTGGGATTACATGCTGAGCCACCATGCCCAGCCTAATTTTTTTTTTTAAAGTCTGGAGTTTATTAAACAGTATCACACCAGTGTTAGTTTGCAAATTCTGACAAATATACCCTGGTTAAGTAAGAGTAATATTAGATGAAGCTGAATGAAGGGCATATGGGAACTCTCTCTACTATCTGCAACTTTTCTTTAAATCTCAAATTATTTACAAATCAAAGGTTTATTTATTTTTTTTAAGTTCATTCTTTTACCCAGAATTTCTGGGTATTCTTTTTTTTTAAACATGTGGGGTACAGTTCAGGGTTAGGTACATAAGTGGCCATTGTACAGATTTTGGCCTCCCATTGCATAGGTTTGGTCTCCCACTGGAAGTTTGGGTCTCCCACTGGTCCTCACTTTGCCTGACTTGGGATCAGGTACCCTTATTAGTGTTATGTGCCCCCACCACCACCACCCCCCTCCCGGCAGTGACCCCCTATTGCCAATCCCTTTCATGCAGTATTATGTAGTAAGGATGGATTTAGAGTCCATCATACAGTGATCTATCACAGAAACAAAGAACTGAGGACATGTTCTGACTCATAAGTGGACCTGAACATTTATCAAAAACTCTAAATGTTAGGCATATGACTTTAGTAAGGTCCTGAGATGGACTGAATAATTTATTTTTAAAATCTTCACTTTTAATATCAGCAGAAACTAAGACATTTCATACATGTTTAGATTATTTTTAGTGGTTCACAAAATACTTGCCAGACAATATCTTGAAAGGTTAACATCACCTAAATTACACTGACAAAAATCATTAAACATTCACACACACTTACCCAAGACTCATGGTATAGAACTGTTAGAAGATACATTGCATAATCATAATTCTGTCTCTTCAAAGGGCATCTTTTAAAAAAGAGGAAGAAAGTCAAAATGTTTAAAAGTTAGGACAGAATAATTTGCAAAATATGTACTAAATACAGAAGATAACATTTTCAGATTATTCCCTCTCTGCTTTAGGAAAATTCTGTTTTTGGAAAAAAATTATCTATGTAGTTCTTTACTTGAAGAAATTGCATACTGGCATTATTTTTATCTTAATGTAGAGTACCTCTTTGCTTTCATTGGTAATGGGGTTATTTTATATGAAAACTGCTTTATGCTACTTTTAATATGACTGTGTCCAATCCAAGTTCCCCTCATCTCAGTGCTAAAAACCTGCCAGACAGCATGAGCATATCTAATGAGTTTATTTAAAAAGTAGGTATAGACAGATGACAGATGCTAATCTAAATGTTAATCTTGATTTCCCTGGAGGTGATTGTCTTTAAAATGAGCTACATTATGCAACGCTATACTATCACTGCTGTATTTAAAATGGAACTAATAACCTAAAATTTGGTAAAACTTCTACATATACATGAGATGGCACAGTAAGCATTCAGGGTAATAAATCATTGTAAAAAAGGAAATAATTAGTTCCAATTTCTTTAAATATAAAATAAAACCATCATATTGCAAATAACTTTAAATGTACTGTTTATCCTGTACTTATGTTTACTGAAAAGTTCTCTAAATAGTTATCATAAAACATATACACACCAATACTTATAAACCTAGGAAAAAAAGCAACATTATTGGATACTTACAGAATTTCAAATCATAACATTTAAAAGATATTTTTAAAGTTGCATGAACTAAAAAAGGCAACACTATCTAAAGATAGCAAAAGGACTATTCTTAACATATTTCATGTCTATTTCACCCCATATGGTAATAATCACAAACCACGGTTCCCAAGCTTTTTCTGCTCCCACACTGTTGCCATCTCTCTGCATGTGTGTCAGACTCTTCTCACCACTAAGAATCATGATATAAGACTTAATCAATATTGACATTTCCAAGTGATTTGAAACTGGGCTGAGCAGGGAGAGAGCAGATCTGCCTATTCACTTTTCTCTCAAGGCTGATCTGTCATAGTTTGACATAATTTAGAAACAAATTAAGTATAATTCTAGAAATAAAATAGCCACTTAATAAAACATACCAATAACTTTTCCTGACCGCAAATGAAAATGACCTAAATTTATAAATCCATATACAATAAATGTAATGCTGCTTTTAAAAACATCTATCCTGGCTCTGAAATTCTGCTAATGACAAAAGTGCCTTGATAAATTTCCATGTAGATAATAGTAATTTTAATTTTGAACTGTAAGATTTTAATTTTGACTTTGTAAAAATCTGTTTAAGTACTAATAGTAAATTGTAATTCTGTCTTCTTTTAACATCTTTCCTAAGTTTTATATATGTGGATACATTAAAACCAAAATTAAAAATAACATTAACTTAGTGAAGCATATCTGTGTACATAAAAATCATGGTAATATTAGGCTAGTGTGAAGATATTAAAAATATGAATTAGACAAATCCTCTGCCTAATAAAAAAATGCTACCCTACCCTCAATGTAATTTCTATAAAAGGAACTGCCAGAACAATAAGGAAATACATATGGTCAGTCTGCAGAACTTTTCTTTCTTTACCTATCTGTTTTGATGGTGAGCACATCTGTGGTCTTGCAGTATCGCTCTCCTACAAGTTTAATAAGTTTCTTCTTTGCATGGTCATCTAAATTCAAACTGGAAAGTTTTACCTTAAAAATATATAAAAAAACTTATTTTAAGAAAATTATTTTATATACTTTGCTTAATGAAAATAAAGTAGCAATGTTACTTATATTTACAGTAAACCCACTAAAAAGAAAGCTTTTCAAATACCTTTCTATACAGAGTAAGTAGTTGGCACACATTATGAAGTCTGATCTTACAAAAAACAAACAAAAACAAAACAAAATGAAGAAAAAAAACAAGGGAAGAGGCCATACTATTTGAAGTTCTTTGAAAGGTATGGGGTAAACCCTTGGGTCACCTCCCACTGTGGGGGATTTTCTGTACTCTCAATAAATCCTGCCTTAAAAAGAAAGAAAGAAAGAAAAAGAAAGAAAGAAAGTTGTGAGCATTAGGAAAGAACTAATGACATGCCTCTTAAATGAAATTATGTTTATGAGTAACACTAATAGAATTAAACTCAATTAGTGTTAGTAAAGCTGGAATATAGAAGTAAATGGATAAAACGTAAAAGCTTTAAGAAATTCCTACCATGTAATTATGAGACCTGTATAACTGCAACTAGTTTAGGGGTGTTTATTTTTAAAAGCTACAGATATCTCATGGAGGCTGGAATATAGCATCAGGGAAGGATCAAAACAATTGAAATAATTCAGCTCAACATTTCTCAAAATGTTAATACTAGTCCCACGGGCTGTTGAGAAGACTCTTTTTTTTTTTGAGTTGGACTCTCACTCTGTCACCCAGGCTGGAGGGCAGTGGCACGCTCCCAGCCACTGCAGCCTCGACCTGCTGGGCTCTGGCGATCCTTCCGCCTCAGCCTTCCAAGTAGCTGGAACTACAGGTGCGCGCTACCACGCCCGGCTAATTTTTTGATTTATTGTAGAGATGAGGTTTCGCCAAGTTGCCTAGGTGAGTCTCAAACCCGCGGGCTCAGGTAATCCACTCACCTCAGCCTCCCA
>CAUYQG010216066.1:0-43655 GCA_963574415.1 Tarsius wallacei | reverse complement strand
TTGTGTCATGTTAATCTGTGAGCCTGTGTGAGATGGCTTGTAAATGTCATCTTGGGAAAGTTGCCTTTAGAGGTTAATATTTTTACTGTCAAATTACACTTTTGCAATGACATTACTCTAGAATAAAAGAGGCAAAAAGGGACTCTCCAGATGGCCAAGGGCAGAGGCAGGGCCAGGTTGCCAGGGCCTGCTAAGCCTCGGCTAGGGCATTGGCTTGTATGTGACATCGACAGGAAATTTCTGGAGAGGACAGAGGGTAGCAGCAGAGAAAGGCGCCCGGCCGGCAGTCAGGTGCTGTCTTGCAGTGTCACACGCAACACCTGGGCAGGTGGCAGGCCCTTTCTCTACGTTGGATTCAGCACTGGTAAAGGGTGGATCATGACACCTGCTTCATGAATTATTGTGGAGTTTAATGCACTGAGAGGCGAGAAAGAGCATTTCCCCAGTGAGGCCCCGTGCAAATATGAGCTACCTTCTGCAGTCACTTTTCATAGTTTAAGGTGAGTGTAAAGTTGCTGTGAACCCTGAACTGGCAAATACTGAACCATTGCTTCTAGGAGAGAGAGAGAGATCGAGAGAGAGAGAGAGAGAGAGAGAGAGAGAGACACACACACACACACACACACACACACACACATACACACACACACTCTTATTATAATCTATCATCTTAAATCCTAAAAACATCTCATCTTGTTAGACTTTATTTTCTTTATTTTACAAAAGAGAAATCCAAGTTCCAAAAGGTTAAGTGACTTGACTGAGGCTGCCCCACTAACAAGTGCCAGTGTAAGGATTTGAACCCTGTCTACCTGACCCCAGAGCCAAAGCTCCTGCACTGCACTGTACTGCCCCTATCCATGCTCTGACATTTTTCTTAATGTCATTAACATGTAAAAGTCAGCGCCTCTCCCTGCTTACCCAGACCCACATTACTCCTGGTAGGGCACAGGGATGAGTGGGATCCAGAGGAAACAATTCTGACATATTCACACAATTAGCACTGTGAAGTGGAGGTGTCAAGAATCTGTCTCCATACCAGAGTTGAGGCAAGAAAGCTGAGCGAGGCCTTGTGTGACCTCAGCGGGGACATGCACGTGCAGCAGATGATTAAACGTTTTCACCACTCTCTGCGTTTCCACAGATGACTACAAAGGCACTCTGTGTATTGATTTGGGGGCTACAAATAACTTCTGGGGAGTAGGTGAATTCACAAATGCAGACTCCACAAATAACGAAGGTCAACTGTGACTGCTGAGACCATGGAGTGAGGGACTGTAGTTTCCGTACATTTAATAGATCTTCTGTATATTGACACACGCCTCAGGTCTGAACACTCAATATGATTAGCCTTATTTAAGCTGTTGTACTCAAATTACTTTAAAATGGGGGATTGGGCAGGGCGTGGTGGCTCACTCCTTATAATCTCAGCACTTGGGGAGGCCAAGGCAGGAAGATCACTTGAGACTAGGAGTTGGAGACCAATCTAGGCAACAAAGCAAAATCCTGTCTCTACCAAAGGGGAGAAAAAAAATTAATGGAGTATGGTGGCCCATACCTGTGGTCCCAGCTACTTGGGAGGCTAAGGTAGGAGGATGTCTAGAGCCTGGGAGGTCAAGGCTGCAGTGAACTATACGATTGCAACACTGCACTCCAGCCTAGGCAACAGAGTGAGACCCTGTCTCTAAAAAGAATAAAATAAAATAAGCTAAAATAGGGGACACACAGTTTTTTTTTTAGGGGTCTTCATGTTTCAGGAGAAATAACTGAAATAATAGTCAACATACAGAATTGCTGGGCCTCTTTGTTATTTTTTTCCATATGGACTATACATCAATTCCTGAAAGATGGGACAGGTTCTGAAAGGATGCAGAGAGTCACTACATATCATTTCATTTCTAACACACAGAAAGGGCCTCGCATTTTTCAAAACTGAGTCTTCCAGTGAAACGCGTTTCAGAGTGGTATGAAGTGGTATTGAGGGTGGGTGGGTAGCGATAAAAAAGGAAGTACCAAAATTTTCCGCAATTGCAGGAGGATTTCATAAAAAGGGTTCATAAAAAAGGTAAGATAAAGAAAACACATACACACACACAAAAGGCAACAGAGGTTATATTACTCCATGAAATTATGGTAATGGTTTTATTTGCCAGGACTGAGGTCTGCAGCATGGAAGGTAGAATCAGAAACATTCCCCAGTAGGTGATGACCACCTGAGCCAGGGAGAACCGAGAGTGGAATTCCCTCCTGCCTCCACCACAGGCTTCTGAGTAATCAGAAACCTCATTCTCTAGAGGTGGTAGGCATGCCACAGGCAGAGCAGGTGCAAAGTCCAGGGGAAACTGAGGGTCTTACTGAACCTTCCATTTCTCCCAGTGCAGTGCCCATGGGAAGGCAGGGATTTCTCTTAATGGGACCTCCACACCCTTTCTAAGTGCCTTGATGGATGGCAGGCAGGCTTGGCATTGTGTCAGCATCCTGGGATTTAAAATGAAAGAAAATGATCCTGCATTTTACTTTCTCCTCTAAATTGAGATCTTGTTCTGATTGTTCTCTTTATAATCCTGGGCATAATGATGCAGATTTAAGTCCTTCCAACATGTCCTAAAAAACAGTGAATTTGCTTGGTTCATTATTTTTCTTCTCCCTCCTTTTAAAAGTAAAGCAAAGAGAGGAGTAGGAGAAATGAATTTTTTTTAAGTTAAAGAAATGCCATTTTCAGCTTTCATTGGAGTTTTAGGGATGAGACATAAATTAGCTACCTCTCTCCACGCCATCTTAGGGCAGGTTGGCTGCTCAGAACAATAGAACCTGGAGGGAAAAGGACTTTGGACTCTAAGTTCTGACATATTAGGAAAAGGATTCTCAAAATGAATTTAGACAGACTCACAGCAACTCTCCAGCAATCTCTGATCATTGCTTTGTGGACCAGAATTCCCAAGCCAAAGACACTATGATTTCAGCTAATCTCCCAGTTAGTGGCAGAGGTTAATTATACTTTAACCACTCCTAAAGACATTATTGACCTTGTGAAGTGGAAGTGACAAGGATCCGTCTCTGTGACTGGGAAATGCAAAATAAGTCTCCTATTAGCTATTTTCATACTGTTGTTCCTTGATTTCAACATATAGTGAACTACAGAGCTGTTGTGTAGTGGAAAGCTTGTCTTGTGCTTTTCATGGGAGAACACTCATATTAGTTCCGGTTGTGGGAGGTGATGAGAGGTTTACTCTTTGAGTTCAGATGTTGGCACACTGACTTGTACTTGAGCCGTTCGGCTGACAATGTCATGTGGCAGCTGGGCATGTGTGTCTGGGGCTTGAATGGAGACTTGAGTTATAGGTACAAATTCAGGTGAGGAAGAGAAGCATCAAGAATAAGTCCCAGTCTGTGACTTACAAGATTGGCGATGTGGTGACAGCACTGGTTGAGGGGGGAGCCCTGCCAACAGCCTAAGCCTTAGGCTGCCCCAGGCAGTGTGAACAGGAAGGTCACACACTACTTGTTATCTTGTGTCTTATACAAGAGTGATTCATAACTCCTCCTTCTTTTCTCCACCTTGACACATAAATGATGGTCCAGAAGAGGAAGTCAGCAACAATTTATATGTTTATCCTAAAGACGTGAAGTGAAATGGGAGCTTAGATTATCTAACACTTAACCTGCTAAGCCAAGCACATTAGAGAGGGTACCCTCAGGTGCTGAGTCAAAAGACCACGACCATGCTACATTCCTACCTTCATTCAACACAATTCTGGTTTAATGGGACAAAAATAATTATATCCGTGTTTCGAGTGCGTTTCACAAGTACTTTGCCTACCAGGATTTTAATCTAGTGCAAGGTTTTCTTGATTTTTCAGAAGATCCCCTTTATAGATTGGGTCAGGTGGTTTTTTAGTAGCATAAAAACGTTTTATGTATCTTCACATATGGTGCAAGAGTGAAGTATGACTCACTTGGATTTTGATTAGAGGTGATTTGAGTCCATAAAAAAATAAGCTAAAGAAAACACACACACACAAAAAAGCAACAGAGGTTATATAACGCCATTAAATTATGTTAATGGGTTTACTTGTCAGTATTTTGTAATACAAAATAGTTTTCTTGGAGTCAATTTGTCAGTGTTTGTCACTAATTATTGCCTACAGATTACCTTTTCCACAAGTACTGTTCATCTGGGCATTTTGGTATCTAATGAATCAGTGCTGTGCCGTCTATGTGGTCGAGTCTGGACCACAAATGCTGGTGCTTTTTCTCCTCATTCATCTCAAGGTTCTTCCTCTTCCTCACAGGTTTCCAACACCTGTGATTCTGTTTTTGTGAATGGGAAGGAAATGAAGAGCAAGGTGGACACAATTGTGAACTTCACCCACCAGCACTTTACCTCCCAGTTCGAGGTCACTGTCTGGGCTCCCAGACTCCCCCTGCAGATTGAGATCTCAGACACGGAGCTGAGCCAGATTAAGGGCTGGAGGATCCCGGTGGCCACCAACAGGAGGTAAGAACTTGAAGAGAGGACTGTGCATCTGATGCTGTTTGTGGGAGGCTAATTGGCCCTCAGATGCCCAAACCCCAGGGAAGCGACATCCACAGTGGGTAGCAATGATCTAGGCTTGGGGTTCAGATGGATCTGACTTGGGTACTTACTAGCACTTTGACATGTGGAAATTATAATGAAGGTAATAGTCATAATAATAGTGATAAGGTGATAATAATAATAATAATAATAATAGTAACAACCCCAGAGTAGTGGCTAGGATTCAGTAAAAAGGTTTACTACATAATAACACCTAGCACAAGACCTGGCGTTTAGGATATAGCTGTTTTCCATCCCCTATTTCACTATTGCTCATCCTTATCTTTTTTTTTTCCGAGTTGGGATCTCACTCTGTCATCTGGGCTAGAGAGTCATGGCATGATCATGGCTCACCATGGCCTTGACTTCCTGTACTCAGATGATCCTTCCATCTCAACCTCCCAAGTAGCTGGAACTACAGGCATGTGCCAGAATGCCTGGCTAATTATTTTTTTGATTCTTTTTTTTTACCCGGAAGACAGTTTTATTATGTTGCCTAGGCTGGTCTTGTACTCCTGGACTCAAGTGATCTTCTCATCTTGGCCTCCCAAAGTCCTACGTGTGAGCCGCTGCACCTGGCCTATCTTTTTATTCTCAGTTTTCCTGTGTGTAAGCATCAGCCATCATCTATGGAGCACAGCAAAATGGTGAAGACTGTTGACTCTGGAATGAGGCTGCTTGAGTTTGAACCCTAGCTTTACCACTGTGGCTATGTGACCCTGGATGTGTGACCTAACCTATCTATTTCTATGTTTCCTTATCTATAAATTAGGGATGATAATATGACTGAAGAGTTGTTCAAGGAATTCAGTGAAAGGATGCATACTGTAGTAGAAAGTCGTAAAGATGACTCCTACCCCCAGGATTTCTATTTTCACTTATTCAAGCACTAATCTGATAGTGCTGGGAGGGGGGTCTTACACATATAACTGTAATCCCAAACCAGTGGACCTTAAGATATGGAAATTATCCATAAGGTGATTAAGATCCATCAGATATGCCCTTTGAAAGCAGAGAGGTCTCTCCACTAGTAACAGAAGTTGAATTTGGGGAGATTTGAGATGAGAACAACCTGATGGGGTGTTACTGACACTGAAGATGAATTGAACCACCTGCAAAGGAAGGTGGGTGGTCTATAGGAGCCAAGAGTGACCTCTGCATGACAGCCAGCCAGGAGTGGGGGCCTTAGTCCTACAACCATAAGAACTGAATTCTGCCAACAGCTGGGCTGATCTTAGAAGTGGAGTCTTCCTCGGAACTTCCTGAAAGGAGCCCAGACTGGTTGGCACCTTGATTTTAGCCTTGTGAGTCCTGCCTGGACTCCTGACCTGCAGAACTGTGAGTGTGTTTTTGTGGGTGCTGTTTTAAACTATGAAGTTTGTGGTAATTTGTATGTAGCAATAAAAAACTAATGTAGATATTGTGACCCAGTGGTGCACTGTAGACATAACACATCTCTCAATGTGAGCAGGCTTTTGGAATCAGACAGTGGAGGCTGGAAGTGTTTTGAAGAACATAATGGAAAAGTCTTGAGTGCCTTGAAGAGACTATTTGTAGACCCATGGATGTTAAAAATTTTGCACAGAGCTGGGCCTGGTGGCTCAAGCCTGTAATCCCAGCACTTTGGAGGCCGAAGTGAGAGGATTGCCTGAGCCCAGGGGTTTGAGACCAGCCTGGGCAACTTGGCGAGACCTCGTCTCTACAATAAATAAAAATATTAGCCGGGCATGGTGGTGTGCATCTTTAGTTCCAGCTACTTGGAAGGCTGAGGCGGAAGGATCGCCTGAGCCCAGCAGGTCAAGGCTGCGTTGGTGGCCGTGAGCATGCCACTACACTTTAAGACTCCAACTCAAAAAAAAAAAAAAAAAGTGTTGCAGAATGCGTTGCACAGAATTCATGAGGAGCATTGCAGAAAAATCCTGAGTCACCTTATGTGAAGCTTACATTAATTGTGAACAAATGGTTAGCAGACATCTGAACTTTAAAACACTGCCAGAGGAAAGTGAGGAAGGTGGACTTCTCTCAGGTGGCGACAGAATGCATAGCAACATTTCCTGCAGCTACCTCGGAAGCCAATGGACATTCAGCTGAGGAGATTTCCAGGCAAACTGTTGAACATGCACCTTGGATTCTTCTTGCTGCTTAGAGTAAAATGTAAGAGGAGAGATACATTGGGGAGAGCTGTTAAACAAAAGGGAGCAAGGTCCTGATGTTGAAATTTTCAGCATATCCAGATGGCAAATGGTGGAGAAATTAAGAGATTCACTGTCAGAAAAGTGTGCTTGAAACAAAAGGCTGAGGGTGAGTCTCCAAAACTCTTTGCTGAAACTTGAAGGGGAGCCCAGGGAAATGATCCTGCCCTGCCTGTCTGGTATCTCCTGCCCTCCACCCAGTCCAGGGATGTGCATCTGCTCCTGGAGACCAAACCAGCAGGGTTCAAGTGGGAGTTCTGACCGTGCCAGGGGAAAGCTGGACCAGAATAGCACTGACAGGTGCTAAACCCAAATTGTCATCGGAACCAAAGTACACAAAAGTGGGCCGGGACCTGTGCACCCAAACAAAACAAATTTAACTAGGTAGATTTCAGTGGGATACAGGGTCCAGAATACAATTGAAAATCACATACTGGGAATAAAATGAGAAAAGGCAATCAACTGTTGCCAATGCCCAGATACATCAAATGTTAGAATTATCTGACAAGGGTTTTAAAGCAGTCATACAAATTAAATTTTAAAAAATTTTTAATAAGAAAATTACAAGTAGCCTTGAAAGCAATAAAAGACTAGAAAGTCTCAGCAAGAAAATACAATTCATAAGAAAGAACCACATATAAATAATAGAACCGAATAATATAGTATCTGGGAAAAACCCCTCAGTAGACTCAATAGTACAATTGAGTACAATAGAAATGGCAGAGTATGAAATAAGTGAACTTCAGATTGAACAATAGAATTTACTCAACCTGAATAGCAGAGAAAGTAGAAACAAAGAGCAGAACATTAGGGCCTCATGGGGGAGTAACAAAATCTTCAAATCCTGTGACTAGAATCTGAGAAGGAGGGAGACAGGAGGGCATTATTTGGAGAAATAATGACTGAAATCCTCTCATATTTGGCAAAATATATAAATTTAGAGAGTTAGAAAACTTAGGTAACCACAGACTTGATAAACCCAAAAAATCCATGTCAAGACACAACATAATTAAACTTCTGAAAAATAAAGACAAAGAAAAACTCTTAAAAATATCCAGAGAGAAATGATACCCATTTGGATGGCAATGAATTTCTCGCCTGAAATCACAGAGGCCAGATTACTTGGCACAAAATTTTGCAAGTGCTGAAAGAGAAGAACCATAAGTTTTGAATTATGTTAATGGCAAAAGTATTCTTCAGTAATGAAGGGGGGAATAAAGACAGTCTTAAATGAAGAAAAACAGAGAATTTGTTTTCAGGAGACCTAACTTAAAAGAATGGCTAACGGAACCTCTCTAAACAAAGAGAAAATGGTTAAAGAAAAAGATGGAACTTCAGAAAAGAAAGAAGAATGATAGAATGGGTCAAACCAGTGTTAAATAAGATAGACGCTTCTCTGCATCCATTTCTTAAAATATGTTTGGTGGCTGAAGCAAAACTTATAACATCATTTGATGTGGTACTTTGGGCATGTAGATAGAAAAAAATACTTAAAAACAAAATTCTTAAAAGTGAGAGGGTAAAGGGACTTACATGGAACTAAGGTATTTACATCCAGCGTGGTAAAACTCTGACATCATTAGGCTCTAATACATTATGCGTGTATGTTAAATTGCATACATACATACATACATGCAAATAAGTGCTTGTAAGATTGGTGAAATCAGAATATCCAATGCCAATTTCCTAGTTTAGATATTGTCCTGTAGTTAGGAGGATGTTAACTCTGGGAGCTAGGTGAAGAGGATATGCGATCGCCCATTACGGTTTTTTATTTTTTATTAAACTTGCAGTGAATTTGTAACTATTTTAAAATTAAAAGCTTGAAAAATGAATAGGATGAAATCTGACTTAAAATAGCAGGATTGTTTTGTTTCATTAATATAGCATTTCTAAAATTCCATGGATTCACTGACCATTTTTATAATATTGCCACTTTTTCATGAAACATGTACTTGATCGTGTTCTTTGAGTTTTATCTATTTATTTAAGGGAAACTTAATATCACTAGCCCAAATGAACAACTAGTATCATTTATCATAAAATAAATTTATGATACAAAATTAATACAAAGAAAATAAAACAGTATTACATTCTGAGTAGATACTGCAAGGAACAGAAAGTAACAGGTGTCAGAGAAGTTTTAAAGACATCCTCACCCTGAGCAGAGAGACACTCCCCGAGATATATTTAGAAGGACTGAAAAATAAAATGGGAATAACTTTCCAATATGTCATTCAATGGTTTTTAAAAATTGAAAGCGATGTTCCTTTTCCACTTAACATCATCTCTCTTACCCACAGAGATATTCACCCCTGGCTGTGGGAAACCTGAATTGCTATGCTATTGTGCTGGTGAACATTCTCCCTGTCACTTCAGAGATGGTTCTCAGACCTCTCAGAAAGGCAGAAGGGCACGTTGTAAAGAAAGCGGGCTTCTGAAATCATGTGGAGCTGGGTCCAAATCTGCTAATTAGCAGTTGTCTAGGCTGCATGATAGCCACTCTCCAAGCTTTGGTTCCTTCATGCAAAAATAGGAATGTTTCACATGCTCTGCTGAGATGAATGGAACTAGCTATAGAAAGGGAGAGGAGCCAGGCTCAGTGGCTCAGCCTGTAATCTCAACACTTTGGGAGGCCGAGGCGAGTGGATTGCCTGAGCCTGCGGGTTCGAGACCTGCCTGGGCAACTTGGCGAGACCTCATCTCTACAATAAATCAAAAATTAGCCGGACTTGGTAGCGTGCACCTGTAGTTCCGGCTACTTGGAAGGCTGAGTCGGAAGGATCGCCGGAACCCAGCAGGGTGAGGCTGCGGTGGGCGGGAGTGTGCCACTGCACTCCAGCCTGGGCGCCAGAGTGAGACTCCAACTCAAAAAAAGAGGCGGGGAGAGGACATGGAGGGCCAGCCTGGGCATGGAACCCACCTCTGCAGGTGACCAGCCGTGTGGCCCTGGTTGAGGAGCCCCTCCTCTCCATGCTGGATTTCCTCGTTGGGCAGATCAGGGAAATAAGGGACAACCTCACTCTCTGGGTTCCGTGAAGATGACAAGAGTGAACTTGTGTGGCTCTGTGGTTGATGAGTGTCATTGCTCATCTATCCGTACAACACGTGGAATGAAGCACACAGTGTGTCAGCACATAGGAGTCATGGGTCCTTCTCCCTTGAAACAATCCCCTGCCACTGAGAGTCCACCGAGGGCCCACTGGTCAGCGGCCACCAAAGCAAGTTCTGATCCAAGGACATAGGGCAGATTCTTCTTGAGGGGAAGGTTGAATTATAGAGCCAGAGAGACTTTCTCAGTCTGGATTGTGGAGAGGTGGGGGTCAGAGGAGAGCAGGTTACCAGGGTGAGAGGAAGACCAGGAGCCCTCAGGAAGGAAAGAAGAAGCCAGGAGGAGCGACAGGAGAGGCATTTCAGATGTTTTTGTGGTAACATGAGCAGCTTCGCTCAGAGAGTAGTGACTGTAGATCAGGGCAGGCAGTGGGAGGAGAGAGTTCTCTGGCAACTTTCAGGACCATAAGCTCAGGAAGCTGCTTCCTCAGAGACCAGAGGGTCTCAGCTGCTGAAAACGGTGGGTATTGGAATTATCCTAACCCGATGGTTTCTGTCCATCTTTGTGGCTACTAAGGGCCACTCCTAACACATCTCACACCTTCTTGTCCTTCATCTGCAACTGTAAAGGAAGAGAGGGACAGTCATTCCTATGTCATTTCCAAGGGTAGGTAACTGAGCCTGAGACAGGGCAGAGAATCTGGCTGGAGGCCTAACAGGAGGAGTAGAAACAGGAATTCATACAGCTCTCTTGATGAAGATCTCACATTCACGCCACAGACCTGAGGTTCTGCATCAGCTCTGCAGGGGGAATGGTTCTAAAATGACCAGTTTTCAGAACACCGAAGCCAGAGCCTCAACCTCTGCCTCTCTGGGGCCTGAATCTTCTGCGACTCTGGGTCAGGAAGGTAGAAGCTTTGTGACCAAGGGATGCAGTTCATGTTGCAAGTACAAATCATCTGTGTGGCACACAGGGTCACCAAAACATGCTAGTTGAATGAATGAATGAATGAACAGGGAGTGGCTGACAACTGAACAGGTCTGGCAGAAGAAAAGGCATTTCATTTTCTTCTGTACGGTCACATAGAATCTGAAAAACAAGGGACCTAGAACTTCTTAACGAGGGGGATGTTTATTCTGTTTTGGTTCCTTGTGCTCCAGGCCCACCCGAGAGAGTGAGGACGAGGACGATGAGGAGAAGAAGGGACGAGGCTGCTCTCTACAGTACCAGCACGCCACGGTGCGCGTCCTCACCCAGTTTGTGGCTGAGTCGCCTGACTTAGGGCAACTGACCTACATGCTGGGCCCCGACTGGCAGTTTGACATCACTGACCTTGTGACTGAGTTCCTGAAGGTGGAGGAGCCCAAAGTCGCTCAGTTACAGGATGGCAGGACCCTGGCTGGTCGGGAGCCGGGAATCACCACCGTGCAGGTACAGGCAGCCCACCCTGCCCCTTCACCTAATGCCCGTCTGTGTTGATGAGTGCATGTGTGTGCACACAAACTTGCATATGAGCGTGTGTCAGTGTGCATGGATTGTGTTTGAGTGTGTAAGAGGATCATGAGAAGCAATATTCACCCATTAAAAAAACTCAAACTCAGCTTAATTTTTACATTTTACAGATGAGAAAAATACGTGATCTCTTTTACCAGAGAAAGCTAAATGAAACACATAGTGCATGTAACCTTTCCCAATGATGTCCTCCTTTTTGTATATCATCAACAGGTTTTTTCCCTCCCAACCTTGGAGCCTAACCATTTAGCTATATTATACTGTAAACAATAGATTTTAAAAATTGTAAAAATAGAGATTTATAGTTAAATTTTCTCTATTTTATCAAAGTAATAGTAAAACTGTTCTCTAGTCAGTTTTGGCAGGATAATTATGCAGAAATGATTCAGTATGTTTTATTTATACAAATTTAAAATGTTTCTGCTCATAGTTAATTAAGTCATATTTCAGTGGAGCCAAAGTTAACTTTTGATAAAACTGGATCAAACATGTTGCATTCTGCAAGTGTTTTCTATTTTTGTATAACAAATTACTACAAACTTAGCAGTTTGAAAAACATCCATTTGTGAGCTCATGTTTCTGGAGGTCAGGAATCCAGGTGGGCTCATCTGGGTCCTGTTCTCAGGGTGCCACGAGGCTGGAATCAAGGTCCTGGCTGGGCTGGGCTTGTGTCTGGGAATTGGGGGAAAGGATTGGCATCCAAGCCCATTCAAAACAATCTCCCTGTCTTAAGGCCAACTGTGCCATGTAACATAACATAGCCAAGAGATTGCTTTCTCATGTCCACAGGAGTCAGAGATTAGGGCAGGGAATCTTTGGGGGAGCTTTCTAGAAATTCTGCCTGCCACATATTCCTCTCCAGGACTTAGGACACCCCTAGCTGTACACTAGATGGTGAATAGGAAGGACATTAAGATTTCCCTTCCCACTGTTTATGGTTTATGCAATGATGGCATAGTGGCCCAATGATCAGTATTGTCCAATAATGAACATCTACTGACTCACCAGAAGGAATATGAAAAGGAGAGGATGGCTAAGCACTATTTCCTTAAAGTGTTTTACCACAGTTCTGCCATTTTCATAGCCTAAATATTAGGTGTTGGGAAAATGTTACTCTTGGAGCATTCAGTATCTGGATGGGCTGTTTTTAGTAATTGCCTCTAAGTTAATTCAGTCTTTTCTCAGAAAATATACGACTATTGACATAGTATGAATCAAAGGAAAGAAAATGGACCAAGATGATCTTTATAAAACTCCTTCAATTGTCGAGCATAATTGAACAACGGTATAACACTTATTTAGACAGTTCCCATAAGTGCATTCATGAGCAGAGGACTGGGAGAACACTTTCATAGAAACGTCACTTAGGGAGTGTACAGTGCTTATGTGGAACAGACACAAGCTTCTCCACCTACTTTTCAGGTCCTCTCCCCTCTCTCTGACTCCATCTTGGCTGAGAAGACAGTGATCGTCCTGGATGACCGAGTCACCATTGCAGAGCTAGGTGTGCAGCTCGTGGCTGGCATGTCTCTTTCCCTGAAGCCTCACCGAGGAGACAGAAGGGCCATCGTCTCCACAGCAGCGGCCCAGGACGTGCTTCAGTTCCCACAGCAGGTGAGATCCCAGAGGCCCTGCATCCCTGGTCAGTGGAGGAACGTCCCACTCGGTTATCATATCCTGCACAGGAGAGCAGCAAAGCTCTCGTGGCTCATACTGGGGATTCGTGAAACTCCTTTTTGTTTCTATTCCAGGCTGTCCTGTCCCTGAGAAAAGTATTCAGTTGCTTAGACACACTTCCTCTTGTATACTTTTATACACTGACCCATGTGCCATTTGATTTCCAGTGGGCTTACCTGTGCCATGCACAGCCCGCAGCTAGACCATGAACAAAGGATCACATGTTTTCACTTTTGCCAAAGTAGGTGGCTTTCAGTACTTGGAAATTCCATTTCAGCTACTTAACTATGGCTAATGAGCACTAAATTACTACCATTTACAGCAATTATTGCCAACTCTAAAACTCTCCCCCACCTTTAAACTTCTACAACTCATTTCTGAAGACACCAGGGGCCCTGTGCTGTTTGCGCCAGCCAGCCTCAGCCTGCACCTTCCCAAGGACTTCCAGCCAGTGTGTGTTTTGCCTCATCAGCATTGGCTTCCTGATGAAGAGCATTCACAGTGATACTATCTTGAGCAGGAGCCTGATTAGTTGCACCTGAAATTGATTCAGATAAATTGTCTGATCTTTCAAAATGTTTTTAGAAAGGTCAAACTCAAATTCTGTGGTATACATGCAATCAATTAATCTTTGCTTTAATTCATTTATTAAAGTATATTATTTGTTCTTCACACCCTTGGAGCTATAGCACATGATTGATGCCAATTCAAGGCATGACGAGAACTGCTCAAGATTATAAGACATAAAAGTTCTTTTTTCTCTTTACACTGAAAAATTATGTGGAAAATCATATTTATGTTTGCAAATTTCAAGGAACCCGATTATAATGTAATAATGCTTTGGTTTCATTTTCCTTAGGAAGCAATAGTAAGTTCTTGGATTTTGTTCAGTGATGGTTCGGTGACACCTTTAGACATTTACGATCCCAAGGATTATTCAGTTACTGTCTCATCATTGGATGAAATGGTGGTGTCTGTCCAGGCAAACCTTGAGTCCAAATGGCCGGTTGTGGTTGCAGAGGGTGAAGGACAAGGGCCCTTGATTAAGTTAGAAATGATGATTAGTGAACCGTGTCAGAAGACCAAGAGGAAGAGCGTTCTTGCTGTGGGTAAAGGAAATGTCAAGGTCAAATTTGAACCAAGTATCGATGAGCACCAAGGAGGCACCAATGATATTGAGGGCATAAATCGGGAATATAAAGACCACCTCAGTAATTCCATAGAGCGTGAAGGAAACCAGGAGAGAGCAGTTCAGGAATGGTTTCAACATGGTGCAGCTGTTGGCCAAGAGGAAAGTACCAACAAAAGCACAACCCCACTGGCTCCCATGGAAGGAAAGAATAAGAAATTACTCAAAAGTGGTGGCCCAGACACCTTCACGAGCTTCCCCACTCAAGGGAAGTCACCGGAGCCTAACAATCCTAGTGACCTTACAATGACCTCAAGGGGGTTGACGGACCTGGAGATTGGCATGTACGCCCTGCTCTGTGTCTTCTGTCTGGCCATTCTGGTCTTCTTAATCAACTGTGTGGCGTTCGCTTGGAAATACAGACACAAAAGGTTTGCTGTGAGTGAGCAAGGCAACATCCCCCATTCCCATGACTGGGTCTGGCTTGGGAATGAAGTGGAACTTTTGGAGAACCCCGTGGACATTACACTCCCGTCAGAGGAGTGCACAACCATGATAGACAGGGGGTTGCAGTTTGAGGAGAGGAACTTCCTTCTGAATGGCAGTTCCCAGAAGACTTTTCATAGTCAACTGCTCAGACCTTCTGACTATGTCTATGAGAAGGAAATGAAAAACGAACCTATAAGTTCTTCTGGCCCAAAGAGGAAGCGCGTCAAGTTTACTTCCTACACCACCATCCTCCCAGAGGATGGCGGCCCATACACCAACTCCATCCTGTTTGACAGCGATGATAACATCAAGTGGGTCTGCCAAGATATGGGGCTGGGGGACTCCCAGGACTTTAGAGACTATATGGAAAGACTGCAAGACCAGATGTAAACTCCTTTCTTATGTTTGTATTCACCTTTATGCCTTCTGTTTTTGAATGGGTGGAGCAGTGAGTTTGATCAGCAATAGGGGATGATTTAACAAAGTTTGATTTGTGGAGGTCTGGTGGGAACCCTTTCTAAGCAGGTACCAGAGGTCTGGCGAGCTATAGCAGCTGAGTTTTAAGCCGGGAATTGCCTCTAAAACAGCTACATGTAGGGACTGGAGAAATTCTAAGAAAACAGTTTTTTTGACTGCCCGGTACTAGCTCAGTGCAAACATAAATACTGACCCCACAGACATTGTTAGTCATCTCGTGACAAACGGCCATGTGGAATCAGAAAAGATTTGGGTGTTGATTTTTTCTATTCCTAGACCTTTTAAAGCACAGTGGACACTTACTGCCCTTGGCCTGAGTTCAGACATACATGAAAGATGACTGAATGTAGCTATCCTTATTTGTTACGAGCGCTGCTCCTTATTTTTATATACGTTTGCACCTGCACCTGTTCCTTTGACCTCTGGAATTCTTTTTGAAATACGAAGAGAAGAAATTTCAGTCTTTTCTTGGGGCTCTGTTTGATTTACATATGAGTTGTATTCACTGGGATTTGCCATGCCATGTTATTTCCTAGGTCTCCACGCAGGATGTCAGGTTTTTCCAGTTCTCCACACTTCATTGCTGAGGGGCGGTATCTAGGAAGCTTGTTCTCACTTTGTTTTTCCTTTTATTGTTGAACTTTCTTGTATAAGACTGGGACAAAGGGTTTTACTTAAAATGTTAATATACTGTGAGGGAGGGCCATCTCTTTACAGTTTTCTACATGAAGTTTCAAATTTTGGAGAAAAGTTGTGAATCACAAACATTTATTTTTATTCTCTGCTTGTTGAAAATTCATGGGGAACTCTGGGTGTGCGTTTCTGGGGGCAAAGAGACCCCAACAGAGCTGTATTTATAGAAGTGCTTTGTGGTCAGCGCGGTTTATGATCCAAATTGAAATCTAAAAGTAGAATTGGTCCACACAAAAGGAGAAATTGCCTAGGACATAGCTGCAGATTAAACTTTCCTTTTTACAGAACAATTTTTAAAAAGTAAGTAGAATGGCGTTTCAAGTTAGCAGTATTCAGAAATCCATCCATACAATGACCCAAAAAGAAAAATTCTCAGTCATGCCTCTGGCAGAGATAGAACGTTCACAGGGTGGCATTGGCCATGCATTGGTGGAGAAAAGCAATGGCTTTCTTCCTGGAACCACGCAAATAAATGACTGTTCTGGAACTCAAGAAGCAGCTGTTGTGAAAAAAAAAAAAAAAAAGCTCTTGAAAAACCACAATGGCAAGAGGAAAAAAGAAATAATTCATGAATAGTTTTAAATTAAAAATGTTATTTTATTAGCATTTCGAATGGTCTTAAGCAAGGCAAGAATCTCAGATTAGCAAATGTGATATTTTCATTTATTAAGATGGTATTGTGGGAGAAGCAGACACTAGACTAGTATGCTTCATTATGAGCTTTACTGAGCCATTTCTATTTCTTAGAAATAGAATTTTAAAGGTGGCCAAAAGTAGGAAGGATCTGCAGGAGGTCACTGGAAGCAGTCCCCTGACTCCAAATGGCTGATAACTGAGCTAGCCAAAAGAGGTGTTCAGTTGTTCTCTTGTCATAGATCTCCATGGATGGGAACATGACAACCCAGCCTCCTCTAGCCATGAAGTGGCAGCCAAAACATTCTTCTTGTATCCCTTATTCACAGGACTACAGTGTGTTTGTGAGAAGTGCTGAAATTGGAGGTGATGTGGGCCTGACCTCAGAGGCCAATGTTCAACTGGTTCTGTAAGTGTTTAAAATGGGGCTTAGAACCAAAGCAGGTGAAGTTCCAAACATCTTTCCTTTTGACCGAACGATGAAGCCAGGAGAGCCAGGCGTTAGCTGCAAAAGGAGTTTGCAAGATGGCAGACACTTTCTGGGAAGAGCGCTTCAGCTAGCCGCAGGTTCCTCACAGGGTTTGGAGGGAAGGTAGCCTGGAACCAACCTTGCAGGACTGAAGAAAGTTCATATGCTGATTGACACATAGTTGTCCAGGTGAGTCCTGCTCCTTCTATGAGATATTTTCAATTCTCTCTTTTTGGATCTTTTGCATTCTAGGAATAATGGGAATTCATCTCTGAAAGTGAAGAGCCTCCACAGAAATAGGGAGAAAATCTGTCTCTTATACATCTGTCTCTTACACACAGCAGGGTTCTTCCTACTGGTGAAGTGAGACTTCCGGTCGGGGTGTAATTTGGGAGGGAGAAAAGGAAAGTATCCTCGTTATAGGGAGTGTTAGTAAGTAATGTACAAATTAGAGTGTTGCTTATGATGAGAGTGCTTGATGGGTGCAGGAAACAAACTGGGGAGCATTCAGATGTGCCAGTGGTTTCTCAGCAGTTCTGGAAACTGGCCATGGTCCTGAAGATGCCTTTTGTGATAACTTAGAGTCACCTAGAGGCATAAAGCCTCTGTAAAGTCACCTTTGTCCGTATGTGTTAAAAAAACAGTTCGAAATAAAAATCTAATGGAAAGTCATGGGGAAAGGATCCCTCTCACCATAACCTACATTCAGATGTATATAAACACATATGCGTACATATACCTGTGTGTGTGTGTGTGTGTGTGTGTGTGTGTGTGTGTGAGAATACTGATGAGCCAGACAATAAACTATTTAATAAGAATTGACAGCAACTGTCAATTGTTCTCAGCTTTGGCATGGACGCTCTTCAGCATAACAGAATTGTGTTGAAATATTTCCTGCAGATTATATACCATGGGTTACATCACCTTGTTTTCCAACTGGTCAATATATTAGGCAATACACCCCCAAAATATCTAACTAAAATGGGGGGAAAGATATAAACTATTAAACCTTGAAATCTAATTTCCTGGGGGCTGTGCATTTGCCTGGATTTTCCAGGGTTTTATGGCTGAGATACCCAAATTATTAGTCTTGATAAATATTTGTTGAGCCAAATAACATTTATAAAGTCCCTTCCTTTCCCCTGGGAATGGAATGCTTAGACTCACCCGAGGAAGACACCAGCAAGCCTCTTGAGAGAATACCAGGCTGTGAACTCCATGGTCACATAGAGGGAAGTTCAGAGGTTAGACAGGATCTGGAACAGTTGAAGATGTGCAGCCACTGTCTCCAGGGTCCAGATGTGCTGCTTTAGAAGCCAGAGCACAAGAGTCGAGAAGCAGCTGCCACATTGAAGAACGAGAGCCTCAACGCACAGGTGTGTTGCATGTCAGAGAAAGCAAGAAGAAAAGACAATAGAAGTTTATCCCAGAAGAGCAACATTTAGCAAACTTCAGAATACTCTGTATGTTCCAAGGGAATGAATCATTGACTTCCTAGTTGTTTTATATTGCACACTGGCCAGGGTAAATTCCCAGACTGTAATATTTCCTACTACCTAGACAGAAAGTTTCTATTTATAAACATTTATGCAGGAGGAAAATTGATTGATTTTTGTCCTGTTTTCACATCTGTAGACTAAGTAATTTGTAACTTGCTAATTGTTAAGTTCTAGAGAGTTTGCCTTTGTGCATTTTGGTCAGCATTCTTGTTTCACTCTTAGAAAGTGGTCTTCCTGTTGAACGCCAAGGCCACAGTAAAAGTTCTGTTTGCCAGAGGACTATTCAGTCTGGCAGCAAGGGCCACAGAATATGGTTTCATCAGAGTCCTACATGTCATTGGCACTAATGTGTTTTCTACTTGGATCATCTAAAAAATGGCCTCAATTCTCCATTCCATTCTCTGTCAATGACACAATACATGGTGTATAGACTCAGCAACCCTCCCCTCCATTAAAATTATATATGTGGAATGTCATGCATATCACTCATCATGTAAAGGGGCAGTATGGACGGTGGAAAAGGTATGCTAACATGTGGATAACAGATATTTTTGTATGTAATATAGGCAATATAATGAACACTGAGAGGTGTATTGGAATAAATACATTCTGAAACAAAAGCATGCAAAACTGTAGCTTTTAAATGTACAGACATACCACTCAATAATATCTATACTGATGGTAGGAAAAACATTGGAACCTGACATCATGAAACGCACTGAATTAGAAATGCACTGAATTAGGAATTCTGGCCAGGAAAGGACATGGCTCCTGTTGGGATTGTTGATGGAATCTGCCAGAACACTTTGATCTTATTCTTCATTGCTTTTGGATTTTTTCTTTTCTTTTTTTCTGGAAATATTTCAGAAATAAAGTGACTTCATTTTTCTGCATAAAAATATATTCTAACCACAGGATAACTCATCATTTTTAACATGAAAATAAACATTTAAACATTCTTCATTTGTTTCATTATTTGACCCACATGTTCCCTACAGCATCTGTATGATTGGTTCTATTTGCAGATATATTTTGCTTTTCCACCAGAGCTTCTAAAACCCTTGATGCAGTAATAAACGGACATCAAAAAAGTCTTAGAAGTTGCGAGCAAAATGTTTACTTTAAAAAAGAGCTTCTAATTCATTCTCCTAGCAGACTGGGGAAAACTTCTTTCCAGATGTCTCAGAAAAAGAGTTTGTATTTCTCCCATCCCTGTTCAGAGTCAAACCATTTTGAAAATCACTGCTGAAATGCATGATACAGTGGGTGTTTGAGAGCCTTTGACTTCTACCTCCCTTTTGGTCTTATCAATGGCTTGGTTATGTGTATTTATTGGGGCAAGGACTTCGTATGGAGTCAGGAGCCTGGGGAGCTGAGGTTCCCAGGCAGGCAAGAGCTCCAAAGACAAGAAAAACACAAGACAATTGGGATTCTGCTTTGAAGCCTGAGGTAGACATTTCTGCTGAAAGGGGGGTACATTTGCCAGGTCCCCACAGGCTCTCTGTTGGGGTGGGCGCATTTCTTGAAAGTGTCAGTTATTTTTGGCATTTTGGCAAGTGCTACCACTTGCTTTTAGGATGAATGGGGATACCTCTTTGGCAATATCTTAAACGTATTATAATAAATGCCCCATACCAAGCCTGGTCTTTCTCTAGGCCCTACAGACATCTTTTAGGTAACTGGATGTAAGCATGATGTTTGGCTTTGATATTGAGGCTGCAGATTAGCAGGCTTTTCTGCCTTTAACTTGTTGGCAGCAAAGAATCCAAAAATGCTCTCCCAGGTGTACAAATCCACTCCCATCAGAATTATTCCTGAACACTTTGGGTAACGATTTTCCACTGACAGCTTCCCCTTGTTTTTCTTTGAAACATAGAAGGACTGAGCCATGAAACACAGCCGGTTCTCCCTAGATCTCGGCATGCATGTATACAGTTTAGTAAATTCTGTTTCAAAAAAAGAAGGAAAAAAAGCTTGCAGTGAGATTTGTAAGAGAATGAAACTTTGGATTTAGATTTTGTGTGTGAGTGCAAAATGCAAACACTGTATTACATTTTTTTTTTTTTGGTATTGAAATCCTTATTGTCTATTAGTTTCTTTATGGTTTTATACAATTGATGTAGGTTATGGAGTTTTTATGTTGTTTGCTCTTAAAGCATTTTAAAAATACAAAAAAGTGCAGAAACCTTCTAATCTGGGTTACCATGTTTATAGACTATTCTATGACTCAAGGCTAATAGGACTCTATCACTTTCCAGATGGGAAATAACAATTCAAGTCCATTAGGGAAATCATCTTCCCAGTCCAAGAAAGCAATAATATCATCGACTCATGATATTGGACAATCTTTATGTTCCATGCGATGCCTTTAACATTTATTAGGGTTTAATTGCCGCTCTTGGTCAGTTGTTCAGAGGAAACATTGTAATTTTATGTTAAGAACTGGAATCTCTTTAGATGCTGCAGGAACAGAGGACAGATGTCCTCTTTATACGTCCACATTGCTCATTGGAATAAAGCACTTTACAGAGAGATGGATGCTGCTTTGGAATCTGGGGTCTATGTGATGCTAATTTTTTGACCCATCTTTGGGATGACTTAAATCACTTTTGACCTGACATATCTTTCTTTACTTCCTTTGGCCAAAAAAGCAAGTGAAAACTTTCTGTTTTTCACATAAGGCTGGGGCTGAAATAATCTGCTACTTTATTGTTACCTCCTTTGTAGGACTGACTCTCTGAATGAAATAACACAAAATGCCAAGTGTAGATACTGACCGTATGGTATGGTTACTTCACTTAGAGATGCTTCCTTAGAGAGTGTGCCTTTCCTGTCACAATCACTTTAGGGCCTCCATTTTATCTATGTATATTTCCGCACAGTATTAGCATTTTCCACTCCCATAAACATTGCAGGCTGACAAGGAGCACACATCTGGCATTGAGAAGCATTTATCTGCCCGGGTACTCAGCACTTTTGTTTCATTATCCTGGTTGGTGTCAGTTTCCACTAGGCACATCTGTAAATGTGCATTGGACCCACTGCCATCTCAGTTGCTCTGGTGCAGTGAATTGTCCCACAGCCACCAGTTCTTATGCACAGAGATGCCAGGACTGGCTGGTGGAGGAACCAGATCACCAAGGGACTTTCTGTAGTTATCCTCCATTGCAAGGCTTATTTTGAACTTCTAGCAAGGACACTCATTTAAAATTCAATGTGGATGCCAAGTACAAACCTACTGCCCAACCTTTCAGGTGATGTGCTAGGCATTCCTCATACATCATTGAGGGTCCGAGCAAACACAAAACCTGAAAGGCAAAAGCTGAGAATGGAGAATTAAGTAATAAAAAAAGATCAAATCCAGGGAAAAACACTGTGAATGACAGTCACATCCACATAGTGAGTATTATGCGGCTGACCCGTGCTCTTGGAGGGAGGTCGTGTGTCTCTTCCCATGGCAAATAATTTTTACAATACTGCTTATCTATAATGTATGTCTAAAGAGCATGCTGTTGTGTCAAAACTTCAATTTGTGTCCCAGCCGTCAGTCCCCAGCCTCAGACTCTCCTCAAGTGTGTGGGTCTGATCTTGGCTGCAGCACCTAGCGAGTGGCCAAACCCACACAGTCCATCCACGTGTGCACTATTGGGTGATTTCAAGGCAATAAACAGTGGGAACAAGTTTTGTCTGGCCTTTGGGAAAGGTGTTATCCCTTACTTTCCACTTTTCTGGATTGGATTCTCATTCCCTGGTAAACACCAGATATTATAAACAGAGCATGCTGTTATAACATTGTGCTTCTATATACTTTCTTTGTATAATGTATCTATCTCATTATATTACCCATGGTTTCAGTATGATCTGTTGTATATGTTCCACAGTATATTTAACGTCTCTGTAAAGGCACTTCCAAACATTTTGAAAACGAAGAAATAAAACATGTTGGATGATTCCTTGTTATAGTGAAACAATTAATTGATAGGTTCCAGGAAATGATCTTTTCTTCAAGTAGGGTTTCAGAGGAGGTTACTAAGAAGTCCTTCGGTCCAGAGTAGAGGCAGCTATGTCTTCAGGGTATTGATGACAATTACGGGCTATGACCTTGAGAATTAGAGAAAAGAATGACTTAAGTGTGATGTCAAGATTCCAAGAGAATTAAGCTTGCTCTTGAGCCTCGAGAAAACGCTCTAGCAAAACGTCATGGGGAACCCAAGTCTTGCCAGTCATCTTCCCTACACCAGGAGGGGACCTTCCAGAAAGATCGATGGCTCAAGCATGTCTGTAGCTGACACAGAGATTCTTACTGGAGGTCAAGAAAGGTCCATTTTTCTTTAAGGCTTACAAAGTTGAATTCTCATGAGAGAAAAAGCTTTAATCAGATGTGTCTTTACCAACCAAAGGGAAATAGTCAATTCTATTTATAAAGTTTGAGTTATAGGAAAACTCATTTAGGTACCCTAAAATCCAGCTCGTAGTCTTGGGATGTGTTACATATATAACACCATGACAACCAAAACATTTCAGTGTGTTGAGTCTCCACTGCTGTGGCAAATTTTGACCAGATAAAGGACTCCGAAATGCCATATTTCTCCCCTCTCCAGAAAATTGTCTTTGATGGCTGTGTTGCCTGAACTAGAGTCTGCATGGCTGACGAACCTCTGTTAGAATTCAGGTTTAGAAAAGCAAATGCCCTCCCAAGACTGTCAGGTTGGCTTTCTCAGGCAACTGGGCCAACATCCATGCTCCCTAGTTACTTTTATGGTTATAGGGGTCTGTGGCAGCTTCTCATCCCAAGCATGATCAGCACTCCTCTAGGCTTAAAGAGGTGTTTATAGCAGCCTCCTTTGTTCCTGCAAAGGACAATAACTTTATGAACACAGAATGACTGAGCTACAAACATTCTGTACCTTGACTCTCCTTGAAACAAAGAAGTGAAATAACTCAAGAAGTTAGCATCTCCGAGACGTTTGATGCCACTTTGGAGCAAAATTAACCTCCAGGTAAGTTTCTATGGTGGACTGGACTGAACCTGGCCTGAGCAGCACATTATGGAAAATCCTGCTTGGTCTTGCAGTTCATTAAGGGTCAGTGCTATTGAAAATTGATCTTTTGGTGTTATAAATTTTAAAATGCCTGCCCTAAAAACAGTTTAAGATGAACTTGTACATTGTATATACAGATATTCTTGTTTTAAACCCGCAAGATTAATAACAGATGATACTGACATTGACATTGCCTAGGAATATCATTTAGTTCCATACAACATAGGGGGAGTTTGTATTTCTAACGTTTCTTTCTTTATTTCCCAAAAGTCCGAGGCCATCTGTGACCTAGGAGCTCTCCAGTGCTCCTTAGAACAGGAATCAAAATGTATAATTGGAGTTTTACAGGTATGGTGTCTGTTAATTGGATGACTAGTGTCCTTCTTGTGTGTGTTGAGAAGGTGTCAGAGAAGGAGGAGGAAAGGTATGGAAAGAGATATTAATGGAGAGTCAGAGCAGGGGCCATATTATGGTTCATCACCGTTACCATATATGAGTCGGAGCTGCCTTGGAAAAGATTCCTCCTTCTTAATCAGAAATGCTGACCCTCAGAGCTCACTTGGGTTAGTGAGTAAATAACTGCTGTAAGTTTGAAGGTGCTGTACCTGGGGGATCATCACACTAAAGAGGCCTTTGATTCTAACCTTTCTCTTCTTCTCAGGAAGGCTTTGGACTTCCTGTCTTTCCTTAAGTGGTCTGAAATGGAGGTGTGATGTTTGCAAACCTACACCAGCCCTATGGAGTCCTAACCTCATATTCAACTCTCAGATGCAGAGGAAACCACTAAATCCAAAGTGATTACGGATGCCTGCAAGAATTAATATTATGCCAACTTTATTCACTGTTAGTTTTAGAACCTGTAAAAATTTTATGACATTTGAAAACAATTCATGGGTGGGACTTTCTGACTTTCCAAGAATTTCTGAAGGCATACAATAAATACCAAGGAATTGTAGTCAATTGTAAAGAGCTACTTAAAACAGGAAAATTCAGAGACAATAATTTTAACAAAAATGTATTTCATGTTTACATGATTATATCACAAATGTCTGATATGCCTTGGAGTGGAGTCTTTGGGTGCAAGGGTGTTTGTGGAGTCTATGGAAGCTTTGAGAGAGCCCTGTTTCTGGGGACCACTTGAAATTTTCTTCATTCTGGGGATGTGTGAGTGTTCAGAGAAGACACAAGCCATAGGAGACTTACTAGTAAATGATGAAACCAAAGCTACTCTTCAATTTCTTTTAGCTACCTTCATGATAATAAATCTGTGGTTGGAAGATTATTAAGTACTTTTTAAAAAACCTTCTCACTAGCTTAGTCTGCAATTTTTTTAGATATTAAGACCACCAGTATGCTTTATTTACTATTAACACAAAATTATGGAACAAAGCAGAAAAACTCCAGGTTACTTTTCATGTCGAGGGGACTATAACCATTCATATGAAATGCCAAATCTGAGCCAAAATAACCTCTAATTTGGTTAATGTGACAATAAAGCATCAAAAACATTAACTTGGCCGGGCTCGGTGGCTCAGCCTGTAATCCCAGCACTTTGGGAGGCCGAGGCGAGTGAATTGCCTGAGCCCGCGGGTTCGAGACCTGCCTGGGCAAATTGGCGAGACCTCATATTTATAATAAATCAAAATTAGCCAGGCGTGGTAACATGTGCCTGTAGTTCCTGCTACTTGGAAGGCTGAGGTGGAAGGATAGCCGGAGTCCAGCAGGTCGAGGCTGCGGTGGCCGGGAGAGTGCCACTGCACTCCAGTCTGGGCGACAGAGTGAGACTCCAACTCAAAAAACAAACAAACAAACAAACAAAAAACATTAACTTTGTATCATGTATCTGGCAAAAAGGACAATGAAATCCCATGATGGCTGTTCCTGGTACTTTGAGGAAGAGGGAATTCTGGCAATTAGGGACCAAAGCCCAAACATATTTCAGGCTGAGGCAGCAGCATATGCAGAGGAAAATGTGTTAGAGTCTAGCTGGGTGAGGAAACCTTACCGAGGAGCTCAGACTTTAGACTGATTCCTGTGGGGAGAGGAAAGAGATGTGGTCAACAGGAGAGAGTTGTGACCTGAGTTGCGTTTTAAAAACAAACATAAGCCATATCAACTGCCCGGAAGGCTCTTGATTTGGGCTAATGTGCTGAGGTGTCTCTT
Organism: Tarsius wallacei; assembly: GCA_963574415.1. Classification (NCBI taxonomy): domain Eukaryota; kingdom Metazoa; phylum Chordata; class Mammalia; order Primates; family Tarsiidae; genus Tarsius; species Tarsius wallacei. Next base: position 18,052 of record CAUYQG010216066.1, on the reverse strand, counting down.
ACTCCAAAGAGTTTAAGGTCATCTAGGAGGTGGGTGCTGGGGCATGTGTCCCTAATCTTTTAATTTCTAAATAAAAAACAAGCAAGCACTCAATCAAACAGGCAAAAAACTATTGTTGGAGCACTTGAGCTGAGTAGGTAGATTCAAAGTAAAGAGTGTTTGGCTTGCACTGTAGTAAACACTTTACCATAGCATTTATCCAAGAGTATTGTAATTAAGAAGCTTGCCCGGGTTAGATGTTGGAATAAACAAAAACAAATCATTTAAAAAATTCCATGACCACGTTATGCTTTGGGGAATGCTTTTTCGTCTTGCCCCTTGAAGATTTTCAGACCACATTTGAGGCTTTAAGAAGTCTAGCTGTAAAGAAACATTTCAACATTCCCTAACTCTTCTTTGTCTATGCATTTCCCACTTTTATTTTCCTCGGTTTTTTTCCTATTAATTATTTACTAATTTAATTTTTCTGCCTATTTTTGCCTAAAACCTATTAAAATTCCACTGGATGACATCACACACTTTGAGGAATGCTGCTGCAGAGTGTTCTGTCAATACTGTTAAAAATTCAGATTTGACTTGATTGTCAGCATCAATGGTCTTTTCAGGAAATGAAAATACCCATGTGAAGAGAGTCTGGGACAATGGAGAGAGCTGGATATGGAGTGACCTTAGAGGAACTACATCCCGGATGATCCCATGGATTCTTTGCCGTGCTTAAAATGCATATTTGGAATCAGGAAAACTTTAGGATTCAACACAAACCACAAAAACCACCCAGGAGGGAGGGATGGGTGGGAAGGCAGGGACTTGCTCAGCCTGAGAGACTGTGGGCCCTTTGGAAGCTAAGCAAGGTAAATAAGTTAAATGCTTTTATAAAAATATATATTTTTGTACAAGAACAAACTTATCTCATATTGGCCCAGTCATTAAGGAGACATTCACATGAGAAAACCAAAATCAGTGAATTTTACTTTGGTTTACTAAAAAAGAAAAAGAAAAAACCAATAGACAACAACAAAACCCCCCACATTTTTTAAAGAGCAGTTTTAGATTTAAACTTTTGCAAAATTGAGCAGGAGGTTCAGAGGTTTCCCAAATATAACCTGCACCCACGTATGCATGTGTGCTTGAGTCCACTTTTTATGTTTATCTGTAACAGCTATATTGAAATATAATTCATATACAACATAATTTACCCATTTGAAATGTGCAGTTCAGTAGGTTTTATATTCACATCTTTACCAAAATCAATTTTAGAATATGTTCATTTTGCTTAAAAGAAATGCTGTGCTTATTAGCAGTCACTCTCCATTTTTCCCCAAGCCACCAGGTCTAGTAAGCCTATATAGACCTATAATAGGTCTATTTTCTGTATCTGTAGATTTGTCTCTTGTAGGCATTTCATATAAATAGAACCATACAATATGTGTATTTTGTGACTGACTCATTTCATTTAGGGTCATGGTTTCAAGGTTGATCTAATCTATAGTATATACCAGTCCTTTAGTCCTCATTTATGACCAAAGAATATTCCACTATCTGGATACACCACACCTTATCCATCAGTTGCTGGATACAGGTTACTTGCTACATTCATGTACAAGATTTTGTGCACATGTTTTCATCTTTCTTGGGTATATATCTAGGAGTGGAATTGCTGGGTTATATGGTAATTCTCTGCTTAATGGCTTATACTGAGTACTTTTCTACTGCCAGTCCTTTTTTTTCTACTTTCCCCAGCTTACAGGTCCATAAAGAGGCACGGACCTTTTGTTCAGGGCTCCTTGAAAGCAAGATGTCGTCTCTGCTCTGTGTTGTATATAACTGACTTTTGCCGTGTGCTGTTCTTTGGGGAAAGATGGAACTCTGGGAAACTAGCACTTCATGACCTCTAGTTAGTGCTTTCACAGTAATAGATGCAATAGTTGTCTTCCAATATTACTATTGAATTATCTCTCTGATTCTCTCCAAAATATCTGCTTCATATATTTTGGGGATCTGTTATTAGGTGTGTATATATTTATTATTGTTATATTCTTCTTATGGAGTGTCCCTTTTATTCTTCTCTTTTTATCTCTCTTTGTCTCTATTAAGATTATAATTTTTAAAATTTGGTTTTGGCTTATGTTAGTGTGACCACTCTAGCTTGTTTTTGGTTGTTGTTTGCATGATATATCTTTTTCCATTAATTTACTTTCAATCTATTTGTATTTTGGGGTCTCAAGTGTGTCTCCTGTAGACAGCATAACAGCTGTTTCTAAAATAACACAGTTACAATTTCTGATTTTTATTGCCTCTAGCTAGCGCTTTCCTAGTAATAGATATAATAGATATCTTCAATTATTATTATTGAATTATCATTCTGATTCTGTTCATCCACATCTAACATTACTATTGATAGAGTTGAATTTATTTCTGCCATTTTATCTTGTGGTTTGTATATATGTCATGTCTTTTTGGTTCTATTTCTATTGTACTTTTTTGTATTAAAATATTTTCTAGTGTAATATTTTAATTCACTTGGTGAGTTTTTCACTATTTTTGAGGTTTTTAAACATTTAGTTGTTTTATTTTTTTCTTTTTCTTTTTGAGTTGGAGTCTTACTCTGTCACCCATGCTGGAGGGCAGTGGCACACTCACAACCACCCCAGTGTCGACTTGCTGGGCTCCGGTGATCCTTCTTCCAAGTAGCCAGAACTACAGGTGCATGCTACCACAGCTGGCTAATTTTTGATATATTGTAGAGACAAGGTCTCACCAAGATACCCAGGCTGGTCTCGAACCCACAGGCTCAAGCAATCTACTCGCCTCGGCCTCCCAAAGTGCTGGGATTACAAGCTGAGCCACCGAACCTGGCCTCTTTTTTTATTTTAAAGATGTGGGGTGCAATTCAGGGTTAGGTAAACAAATGGTCATTGTGTAGGTAAAGTTTGGGCCTCACTTTGGTCTTCAATGAGCTATTTTTTGAGTGGTTGTGCTTGAGCGAGCCATCTGTATCTAAACTTCAGATTTATACTAACTTCATTTGAGTAAGATATGGAAACCTTTCTCCTACATAGCTCTATTCCAACTCTTTCTTCTTGTGGTATCACTGTTATGGATGGAACATCTGCATGTTATAAACGCAACTATTCATAGGGTGATTATTACTTTATATATTTATATATAATTTACGTTTATTAAAGAAGCTAAGAGTGTGGAGGGTATAAAGCATATTTGCAGAGTTTGTTATATTAAGCTTCTTATTTATTATTCTGATTATCTTTATTTGTTTCTGTGGATTAGAGTAACCATCCAGTGCTATTTCATTATTCCAGTGCAGGCTTTGGTCCCAGCCATCTTCTTTGTGCTACCTTTTTCAAGTATATTACATTTAGATATGTTATGGATCCAACAATACAAATATATTCATGTTGTTTTATACAATTGCTTTTTAATTCATTTAAGAGGAGAAAGTAGAAAAGATATGCATTGATACTATGTTTTATAATTGCATAACTACCTATCCAATGCCATTTTTAAAAATGTGGATTTGAATTACTGTCTGGGATGACTTACTTTCAGTCTAAAGAACTTCCTCTAATATTTCTTATTAGGAAAGTGTGCTAGCAACAAATTCTCTCAGTATTAGTTTACCTGGGTGTATCTTATTTAGTTTTCCTTTTTGAAAGATAGTTTTTCTAGCTGTAAGAATTTTGGTTGGTAGTTTTTATATGTTACTACTTTGAACATGTCATTCTTCTGTCTCTGGCCTCTATTGTTTCTGATGCAAGGGCAGTTATTAATCTTATTATGATTTTCCTGTATGTGGTGAGTCATTTTCATCTTGCTACTTCAAGATTTTTTATTTGCCTTTGTCTTTCAACATTTTTATTATTGTGTCTGGGTCTTTGCATTTACTCTATTTAGAGCATGTGGAGTTTCTTGAATGTATAGATTAATATTTTTCATCAAATGTGGGAGTTTTCAGCCATTTAAAAATTTTGTTCTGTTCTTTTCTTTCCTTTCCTTTTTTTACTCTCTTTATGCATATATTGATGTATTTAATGGTTTTCTACAAGTCTCAGAGAACTTGTGCATTTTCCTTTATTTTTTCTTCTCTGTGTTCATTATGTTCTGGGATTGCATAATCTCTATCAGTTTTTCTTGTTCACTTATTCTTCTGCCAATTCAATTCTTAAGCTCCTATCATGAATGTATACATCCATATAAAATAGACGATATTGATAACACAAAGATAAGAATTATTAAATATTTATACATTGCTAAGATTTTGCATTATACATAAAGTGATCTATATTAATCCAGCAGGTGATAATTGTTATCTAAAATTTAAAAACGTAAAGAGGTTTATCTAATAAGGCACTAGAAGAGACAAAGTGGAATGTTTAATAATACTTGATTAATAGAAAGGATTATGGAAAGAAGGAAAAAAAGGGGGGAAAGAACACATGACAAATAGAAAGCAGATAGCAAGACAATCTACTTAAATCTACCGTATCAATAATGTCAGACTAAACTATATGGAAGACTAAACCATATGCAGTTTGCAAGAGACACATTTTGCATGTAAAGAGGTTAAAAGTAAAAGTTTGGAAAAAGATATGATGTGCAATACAAATCATAAGAAGGCCAGCGTAGCTAGGTTAAATCTAAGATAAGATAAACTTTAAGACAAGAAATATTATCAAAGATAAATAGTATCAACAACATTATCCCAACAACATAGTCAATTTATTAACAAGATATAAAAATTCCAGATGGCTCTTCACCTAAAAATGGGGTTTCAGAAGAAATAAGTAAAAATTAACAGAGCTAGAGAAAGAGATAGAAAATTATATCTATATGATTGAAGATTTCAACATTTTCCTCTCAGGACTGATACAAGTATAAAAACAATAAGGATATAGTTAATTGAAACTACAGTGCCAATCAACTTAATTTAAATATATAAAACATTACGTCCAATAACTGAACACATGTTTTTCAAGTATCCATAGAACGTTTGCTAAGATAGAGCATATGTTGGGCTGTAAAACTACTCTCAATAAACTTTAAAGAACTGAATTCCTACAGGGTATGTTCTGTGATCACAACAAAATTAAATTAGAAATCAACTGAAAAAAAAACATTATCTAGAAAATGTCCAAGTATTAGAAATTAAGCAACATAATTCTATGGAACTTATGGTCAAAGATGAAATCACAAGAATAATTAGAAAACCTGTTGAACAGAATGACAGTAAAAGCAAACAAAAACAAATAACACTTTGAACAATGTGAGAAGCAGAAAAGTTATAGCTTAGATGCAAACATCATACATGAAGAATTTGCTAAATCAATGATCTACTTTTATAACTAGCAAATTAGGTAGACCACAAGACAAATTTTGCCCAATGCCTGCTTTTGTAAATAAAGTTTTATTGGCACAAAGCTACATTAGTTATTACACATTGTCTATGACTGCTGTTGTGCAAAAATGGCAGAGTTGAGTAGTTCTGAGAGAGATTGTATTGATCACAAAATCTAAAATATTGTATTATCTGGCCTTTTTCAGAACAAGAGTTTGTCACTCCTTGATTTAAATTATCCTCTAAGAAGTATAAAAGAAGAGTAAATTAATACCAAAGAAGTTAGAAAGAAAGCATTAATAATGAGTGGAACTAAATAAAATAGAAAAGAAACAATAGAGGAAAATCAATGAAACTAAAAGTTGGATCCTGGAAAGTAATATCAAAATCAATAAATCCCGAGTAAGACTAATGAAATAAATGCAAATTACTAATATCAGTCCAGAAAAGGGGAAATTATTACAACTCTATAGACACTAAATGGTTAATAAGAAAATATTATGATTAACTTATGGCAATAAAATAGCCAATTTAGATAAAGTGGATCAATTCCTTGAAAAACACAACTTAGCAAAACTAAGATTAGAAAGAATCAAATTATGCATGGACCTATATAAAATATATTCAAAAATGTTCCACAAAGTAAACTTAAGGTCTAAGAGGCTTTACTCATGAATTCTGTCAAATATATAAGGAAGAAATAGTATCATTTTTATAGAAATGCTGTCAAAATATAGAGGAAGAGAAAACAGTTGTAACTGATGTTATGAAGCCAACATTAATGCTGATTCCAAAAACAGCCAACAAGCAATATTACAGGAAAGGTCATGGGATATAAGGCCAATACATAAAAATTAATTGTATTTCTATATCCTGGACATGGAAATTTGAAAAATAAAATAAAATAAATCTTACAATATTATTCAAACTATAAAATACTCAAGAATAAATATAAATATTTGCAAGTCCTCTACACTAAAAATACTAAATATTGTGGAAAGAAATTAAAGATCTAATAAATAGAGAGAGATACCATGTTTCTGGATTGAAAGACTCAATACTGTTTAGAAGTCAATTTTCCCAGTTAAATTTATAGTCAAAACGATCACAACAAAAATTTCAGCCTTTCTTGTCGTGAAACTTGATGATTCTAAAATTTAAATGGAAATGCAAAGTACTTAGAATAGCCAAAATGGTTTTGAAAAACAAAAAATCTTTGAGAACTTAGACTCTCTAGTTTCAAGATCTAATAAGGTGTAGTTATGAAAGCTAGTCTGACATTGGTGTAAGGATATATAAATAAATCATTGAAACAGAATGGTGTCTTGAAGTAGACTCTTCTTTTTTTTTTTTTTTTTTTTCAAATAAATGTTTGTTTTTGAACTAGGATTCCTAGTGAGTCAATGGAGTAAAGGAAGTTTTGGTGCTGGGAAAACTCAATATTCAGATGGAGAATATGAATTCTCTACCTCACGTTGTAAAAATAACCCTACTTCACAGTGTACAAAAATAATCAAATACCAAAGAGTGTCATTCTTAGGTAATATGGTAAGTGTATGTTTAACTTAACCAGAAATTGAAAAAAAAGGTTTCCTGAAATGGTGATAGTATTTTACAGTCCTACTGACAATGTCTGAAAATTTTGGTTCAGACTTCAATGTAAAAACTAAAATTCTTAGTTTTTTGAAGAAAATTTAGGACAATATTTTTCTTTCAATTTTGGGGTAGGAAAATATGTCTAAATTAAGACCAAATCACTTAGCTCAACAAAAGATTCATATAGTAGACTTTATAAAAATTAAAAACCTATGTTTTTCAGAAGTCACCATTATTAAAATAAATAGGCAATCTGTGGAGGGGGAGAAAATATTATTGATACAAGACTTATACCTAGAATATGCAAAGAGTTACTATAGCTCAGTAAAAAGACAAACAGCCCAGTTGAAAATGAGCAGATCTGGACAGAAATTTTTCAAAGGAAGATCAATGAATGGTGTGAGAAAGAATACCCTTACACCATTTGTCACCAGATAAATGCAAATTTAAAACATAATGAACTACTACACACCATCACTATCATAGCTAATGTTAAAAGGACTGAAGCACTCAATGTTGGCAAAGATGTGAAGGAACCAAAATTTTCAGATATTGTCAGTAGGACTAAAATCCTATCACCATTTCAGGAAACCTTTTTTTTTAGTTTCTGGTTATGTTAAACATACACTTACCATATTACCTAAGAATGACACTCTTTAGTATTTATTCAAGAGCGATAAGAACATGATTCCACATGAAGATGTGGATAAGAATGTTCATAGCAACTTTATTCATAATAGACAACAAATGGAAACAACTCAAATATCCAACGATTGGAGAATGGGTGAACACTTGTCTCTTTTACAAATAGTGGGGTGCTTGTCAGAAATGAAGAGAAGGAATGGCCTTGTCTGGGTGGTGTGTGCCTGTAGTACCGGCTCAGTGCTTTTTAGGAGGTCAAAGTGGGAGGATCGCTTGAGCCCAAGAGTTCGAGACCAGCCTGGGCAACGTAGTGAGACTCTGTCTCTCAAAAAATTTTTTACAAAAGCACAAACTATGCAACTTCATGGACAGAGTGAAATGAAGGAAGGTAAACACAATAGAGCATCTACGATATGATTCCATTAACATGACATTGACCAGTAGGCAAACTAATTGACAGAGTAGACAGCAAAGCAGGGTTAGCCTTTACTAGGGGAGTGCCTTGACCAGAAAAGGGCATTCACAATGGTGATAGAAGCACTCTTTATCTTGATCAAGGTCTGGATTACATTAGCAAAGACCTTTTTAAAAATTTCATAGAACTACAAACTTGAGATCTGTCCATTGTACTGTATGTAAGTTATACTTAAATTAAGCAATGTCATGAGAAAAACAATTGTCTTCCAAAACAAAGAAAGCAAATACAAGCCAAACAACTTTGGTAAGGTCCTTCTTGCGTCTGTTCCTGCATTCATAATCAAATTCCCTCAAATCTCAGGATCATTCCCCCAGAAAAAAAAAAAAAAGCAAAAAACAAAACTAGACAGGGAGACTTGGAAAGGAAAATTTCTGTGCCCTCTGTAGGCAGGACCAGGTGTCTGGCTGCAGAGGAAGACTCTGATGGAGGAAGGAGCAGCAGACAATGCCTTCCACTGCAGAGAGCCCATCCTTGATGCCCTGAACCACGGTGCAGAGAATGGCGACCAGCTCTACCTGGATTTTCTTAGTTTTGTGGGACCCTCTGGGGTCTGGAATAGCCCAAGTCATGGGCTGGCCACCTCTGTCTTCAAGCGTGCTTATCCATTTCCGCCTCATCTATACAAATGTTTTCATTGCCTGTATTATTTGACAGAGAGAGGTGTGACATTTCTTTTTTATGATTATAATTTATTCTGTTATTCTAGATATGTGGAGCACAAGTCAGGATTAGTTACATGAGCAGGCCTCATGCAGGTGAAGTTTGGACCTCCAACTGGCCCTCACTTCCCCTGGTTTGGGACCAGTTACCCCTTGTGATGCCATGTACCCACTCCCTCCTTCAATCCCTCCCCTGGCAGGGCCCATCAACTGCCAATTCCTCCCCTGTGCTATTGTGATGAATGTTCAGGGCCCACTTATGAGTAAAACATGTGATATTCAGTTCTTTTCTTCTGTGGTGTTCACTTAGTATAATCTCCAACTCCATCCAATTTGCTGTGAATTCCATGATTTTGTTCTTTATGGCTGTGTAATACTCTATTGTGTATGTGGACCACATATTCTTTATCCAGTCCACTTTGGATGGGCAGTGGGATTGGTTCCATGTTTTTGCTATTGTGAATAGTGCAGTTATAAACATATGTGTGCAGGTGTCTTTTCTGTAGAACCATTTATATTCCTTCAGGAATATTCCCAGGAAAGGGATTGCTGGATCGTATGGAAGGTCTGTTTTTAGTCCTTTTGGAGATTACCACACTGCTTTCCAGAGGTTGGTCTAGCCCGCAGTCCCAACACTTTTTTATTGACCCTGGCCTTCCCCTCATTGGCTTCAATGATGGTCTTCCCCGGTTTCCAGACTTTTGTTTGATTTCCAAGCAGGACACTTCACAGGGTTGTGTGTGGCTGCTGTGGCCCCAGCAGGCGACTGGAAACCAGAGGAAGCTCTTTAGGGTCCTTGAGTGCTGACTGTCACACTGTATCACTTGCAGCTCATCCAGGAGAAGCTGAACAGGACTTCAGTGGTGTGGTCTGAAGGCTTGAGATAAGGTCCGGGTTGCTCTGAGTTTAAGAGACAGTGAGTGGCGAGTCGTGCTGTGATTGTTTTTATAGTCAACACTCAACTTATTGTAAGGAGAGGAAAATAGTAGCCCAAAGATTTGTGGAATTCATACCATGTATAGCCTGATTACAAAACTTATGAAGACCTTGAGTCACCTCCAGTGGAAGCTCTCACTGTAGACAAGTTAGAGACACTTACTGTGGCAGGAAGGAATAAAAATATGAATGAGCCATGCACGGTGGCTCAAGCCTGTAATCCCAGCACTTTGGAAGGCCTAGGTGAGAGGATTGCCTGAGCTCAGGGGTTTTAGACAGCCTGGGCAACTTGGTGAGACCTCATCTCTACAATTAAAAAAAAAAGCTGGGTGTGGTAGCACACGCCTGTAGTTCCAGCTACTTGGAAGGCTGAGGTGGAAGGATCACCTGTGCCCAGCAGGTAATGGGGGCAGTGACGGTTAGGGTGCCTTTGCACTCCAGCGTGGGCTAAACAGCACCACCCTGACTAAAAAAAAAAAAAAAAAAAAAAGAATGAGTTCATCTCCTGAATTGATGATAAAACAGTCCTTCTCAAGGAACTAGGAAGAGTCCCTAACTTTTCTCCTTAGCTGTGTATGGCTCAGATTCGAAGACAGCTGGTGTCCCTAGGAAAAAAGCACTACATCCCAAGTGGTTCAAGCCAAAATGTACCTTGACATTCTCTTAAATCCACTACAATTTTAGATATCACCAATGGATAGTTTGGATGGAAACACTCAACTACAGAGAAGTCCAGCCTGTTTTCACCAGAACAAGAGGAGGAAAGGAAGATAGAAGGGTCTGAATGAAGGGGAAACCTTCTGTGCATGTAAGGAGCATGTCCTAAGAGTCAGGGTCACCTTACAACTCTGACAGAAACCTACTGAAGGTGGCAGATTGGCCTGGTGTCCCTTGAGGAGGTGCAGGGCAATGCAATGGCAATTTAGATTCGCATTCGAAGAATGAGTCAGAAAATGGAGTCTGCCTGGACTATTTTGTAAAAGTTCTTTTGTAGGCCGGGCTCAGTGGCTCAGCCTGTAATCCCAGCACTTTGGAAGGCCGAGGCGAGAGGACTACCTGAGTCCGCGGGTTTGAGACCCGCCCAGGGGACTTGGCGAGACCTCATCTCTACAATAAATCAAAAACTAGCTGGGTGTGGTAGCACGCGGCTGTAGTGCCAGCTACTTGGAAGGCTGAGGCAGAAGGATCGCCAGAGCCCAGCAGGTCGAGGCTGCGGTGGCCGGGAGCGGCCACTGCACTCCAGTCTAGGCGGCAGAGTGAGACTCCAACTCAAAAAAAAAAAAATTTCCTTTATAGAAACTGATTTGCCCAGTGAAGTTAAATGCAAGGATAATGTTAGAATGTACACAAACTATCTGAAGAAAATGAAGTGAACAAAACACTTGGCATTTTGATAAAACTCCGAACTGGGCTAACCTCCCTGTAGCTAGAAAATGCATCCTGAAGATGAAAACGTAAAACTTCAGAAGAATATTAAAATTTAGACGGAATGATCTCCCCTCGGTAGCTAACAAAACTCTACAGAAAATGACCTTCAGTGGTGAAGGAGGAGATTAACCATTTGGGGAAAGAAAAGAACTTTTCAAAGTGCATGAAAAAAAATCAGCCACACCGCTTGGAGGAAGTAGAAGAACAACTAGGAAAGAAGTACTTTTTTGTCTCAAAGCTAGATTGCCTAAGAGAGAAGAAATATCAGGTAGGTGGCTGTCGGCTCTGTGCACTACAAGCTCAGTGACTTAGAGGAAGCAGATATATACAGCAGACATGAATGAGCTGGAGAGTTTACATCTCAGCATTTATCAAAAGATTCTCATGCCTCTGCTGTCCCAGCACAGACCTCAGTAGAAGCCTGGGAGATCTGGAGGATTTTTGGATTATCAGATGCTGCAAAGGAGGAGAGATAAGCAAAGATGAAAAACCAAGTCTTTGAATGACTAGATTTGCTTTCTTTCTTCTCTGTCCAGATTCAGTAGAAAAATAACTTCTTTCATGAAAATAATTTGCAGACATACTGTTTTATGCCTTTTTAATAAATTTGAGATGGGATTGAGGTCAGGTAAACGTTAACATTATACAAGCATGGCACTTGTCTGTATTGACGTGTTGTCTAAGCATTTTGCAGCCCTCTCCCTCATCAGGTTTCAAGACATTGAAACTGGCGGGTGGCTTGTGGAGGATTAATGTGCTACTGACCAAGCGATCTATGACATGTCCAGATTCTCAAGAATATAAGAATCAATCACCTCCAAGTAGTTGTTTGAAGTTTTCTCTCCCTCTGGGTTTTGAACTCCAAGAAGTAGAGACTAATGCCTGGTACAGAAGAATTCTTGAGAATTGTGTGATGAATGAATGTTTGAGTGAATGAATTTCCTAATATTTAGGATTCTTTTGATTGACAATACCGAAACCCATCAAACAAGCAAAAAACAAAAAAGCAAGAAATTTATTGGCACTTATAAACAAAAAGTCAGAGCTGCGAATTCAGGTATAGCTTGAACCAGCTGCTCAATCAACACTCTTAGTAACTCTCTCTGTTTCTCTCATCGTCCCCATGCCCCGTTCCCCTCTCTTTCTCCCTCTTCTTCTTCCTCTCTCTTTTTCCATGTCTCAGATATGTTGTCCTCTGTGTTGATTTTACATAAAGATGCAAATTAATCTATACTTATATTTTACCAGCTCAAGCCCCATAAACACTCAGATACTTGAAAAAAGGATACACTGATGAAGAAGCTTGCAAAGAGTCTCACCTTACAATTTTACCATGACATCTTTTATGGAGATTTGATTAGAAAAAACGAACTTCTCAAAGGCCAGGGAGAAGAGGCCCTTGACTTGTCAGGTGCCTCCGCCTACTGATAATCAGGAAGAAATAAAAATAAAGCAACTTGAAAGTCAGAGTGACATCTCAAAATGTAGCCCACTTTGAAACTCTCCCTGATAGGCCGTTTTGGAGAACACCACGGTTTTATAAAGTGAGCCCACTTTTGCGTTTTGGGTCCTGGCGTGGTCTATAAAAATCTGACTCCATCTCTTCTCCTGACTGTCCCCTTTGCACACTGCTGGACATCTTCTCCAAGCCAGCTGAGTGTGGGCAATAACTCATCCTTGTGATAACATGGGAGACACCAAATAGAGCAGAAGCAGTAAATGAATGAAGAAAGGAGTTTGCTGCAGTGAGCACACCTGCATGGCGATCTCAGACTGTCTTCCTTAGGGTGGGTTTATCAGCACACCCCAGTGCTCAGATACACAGGCAGGAGGCTGACATCTGCCTTGCCTGACCATGCAAAAGCAAATCAGCACTGTTTCCTGGTAATGATAACTCTTCGTGGCACCTTTGCTTGAAGCCTGGTGGATGGGATTGCTCCCCTATACATCCTTGTCTCTGCCTCAGTGGTTCTTACGTTGCCTTCCAGCTAGAAAGGATGACATAAAGATGATGATGATGGTGATTATGATGACAATCATGGTGATGGCAATGATAGTGGTGACATGATGATGATGATGATGATATGATGAAAATTATGATGATGGCAGTGATGATGCCATGATGAAAATAATTATGGCAATGATGATGACATGATGATGACAATGATAATGATGACATCATGATGATGATGGCAATGATGATGACATGATGAAAATGATGATGGCATGATGACAATGATGATGACATGAAGATGATGACAATGATTATGATGATGACATGATGACAATGATAATAATGACATGATGGTTATGATGACGATGATGATGGTGATGACTGTGATGATTACTGGTAGCTGCTGAGGTGGACCGGGTTATTTGCTGTCTCCCATCAGGCAGTGTATACCCTTTTGCCTTTGGACTTGGTCATGTGACTTCTTTAACCAGAAGGAGAATGAAAATGACAGAGGATTCTTTAGGAAGTATAGTACGTTTCCTCCCAGCCCCCCTTGCATTTCCCCCACCATTAAAACAGGAAGACCTCAGATTGAGTTCTCATCTTCAGCTAGGTCCTGGAAGGAGGACACACGTGGAGGTGACCAGAGCCCAGCCAAGCTGCAGGTGACCCACAGCTGACCCACAGCCTGATGTAACGTGAGCAAGAAAGGCATGTTATCACACGCCCTTGAGATCTGGTGCCAGAGCAACAGCTACTGGTATGGCTGACAATGCTCCCGGGGTCCTGTGGTGGATCAGGCCCTTCTAAGCACTAGGCAAGGATCATGTTGTTCGATCTTCACAACGGCCTTTTGGAGTAGAAGCTATTATTATCCCCATTTTTCAAATGGGAAAACTGTGGCACAGAAGGGGCACATAGTTGGTCCAAGGTCACCAGCTCGCATGTAGCAGCACCAGGACGTGAACCCTGGAAAGGAAGGATTGGCTTTTACCATGGTACGAGTTATCCTTAAATCAGTATTAGGCTGTGGGTGGGACAGAACTTCCCTCAATGGTGCTGAAGAGGAAACAGGTTCAAAGAACGCAAATCACCCACTTTAAGATCAAGAGTGCTGGGACTTCAGGTCTCCTTTCCTCCTCCTCTGTCCATCAGTCTGATCTCAATGGAGCAAGGATGAGCCTGTTAAACCTAAGTCAGACTATGTCTGGTCCTAACACTCTACAGCTCCCCTCTCACTCAGAGTGAAGGTGAAAGTCTTCACCATGACCACAAGAACCGCAAGGACGTCCGTGATCTTCCCTCCTTCCTGCTCTGACCCCACTTGCTCCTCCTCACCTGGACTGCTCAAAACACTGACCTCCCTGCATTCCTCAAACTCTAGACTCCCCTGCCTCAGGGTCTTTGCACTCCCTCCCCTTCCCTTCCTTCAACATTATACCCCCAAGTAACTTCATGGCTGTCCCCTCATCTCCTAGAAGTCACTGCTATCCACTCTGACCACAGTGTCACTCCTTGCCCCCCCAGAACCCCCTGTCTTTCTTCTCTGGTCTGTGTTTCTCCACAGCACATGTCTCCCAGGCCACTCCATTGACTACTTTCCATTTCTGGAATGTGAGTGTCAGCCTCATGAGAGTAGGAACTTGCCTCAGTCACTGCATGTCCCCACCTCTGGACACCCCTGGCACTGGGAGAGTGGGCTGGAGACGAGAACCCATGTGCCCAACATCTCAGCTCAGTTTTCTCTCTGTTCTGGATGATAGATGACCAACGATAGTTCATGAACCAAGGGTAAGACGCCCACTGATAGATTATTACTCCATTGCCAAGAAATGCCTGGGGTGCTAAGAATGGTTCCACAGGGCAAAAACAATAAGCACTACTGTCTGTCAGACATCACCATCCACTAGTCACTGTGCCAGTCATGAGCAATTTGCAAACTTTTTAAAAAGCAATCTTGACAAGCAACTGCACACTGGGTCCATCATGCCCATTTATAGATGAGACAATGGATGTTCAAAGAGGTGAAGTCTCAGTGCAAGACCACGCCCAGGTGCAGCCATACCAGAAGATGACTCATGCGGTGATTTTTGTAGGTCAGGATTCCTGGCTTGAGGATGAGCCCCTGTGAGCTGTGGTCGTTGTGATGTTCATGACTGGGCCTGTTGATGGAAGAGCTGGGGCGTGGAAGGGAAATTCTGGGGTCAGATGCAGTCTGCACACAAGATTTATTTGACCTTGGGGCATTTACTTATATACTTCAGAAGTAATGGCTAACACTTGAAACACCGGGCTTTACATGTTAGAAATCTAGTTCCCTGGTTTCTCTTGAAAACATGGGCATCAAATCCCAAATCTCCAAAAAATAGGCTTGTACAGTGAAACGCAGGACTGTCCATCCAGTTGTGGAGTTTGTGTAGCTGATGTTTATTCATGCTTTGGTTTAACTAATATTTATTGACATCATTGTTCGGACATTGAGAACAGGGAGTAAATAGAACTTAATTTAGTTTGTTTTTTGTCAGCGTCTCACTCCATCACCCAAGCTGGAGTGCAGTGGCACGATCCTGGCTCACAGCAGCCTTAACCTTCTGGGCTCAGGCGATCTTCCCGCCCCAGCCTAACTGGGACTACAGGTATGCACCACCATATTGGCTAAATTTTTTGTAGAGATGAAGTCTTGCTATGTTGCCCAGGCTGGCCTCAAACTCCTGGGCTCAAGTGGTTCTCCTGCCTTGGCCTCCCAAAGTGATGGAATTAAAGGTGTGAGCCACCGTGCCTGGGCCAGAACTTATGATTTTGGGAGAGGAGGCAGACAGTCAACAAATGCATCAGTAAATACAGAGCAAGTCATGTGGGGTAGAGAGCTATGGAGGAAAATAATGTAGGGAGGGGCACAGAGAGGGATGGGAGTTGGAGACAAGAGTTAAAAGGGGAATAATTGGCAAAGGCCACAGAGAAGTCACATGAGGAGTCAACTGGAAGGCCTCAGGGTATCTGGGGGAAAAGAGAGCCCGGGGAGAGGGAAGAGGAATGGCAAAGACCTAGGTTGGGAGCTTGGGGGAGGTCCTTCAAAGCAATTAAGGAGCGATGAGGTAAGGAATGACGAAGGGGTCGTCTCCAGGTCACCCAGGGGTTGGCTCAGGCCATGCTGGACAGAGTCCAGGGCACATTAAACAGCCTTGCTTGTGCCTGGAGTCCCCTTCTAGACAGTACACACCCTTCTGCTCACAGCCCATTGAGGGCTCTCAGGGCCTGTCATTCATCTGACCCTCCAAAACGGAGGGAGTCAGGAGTGATGATCCTATCATGTTTCCGGTTGAAGAGTAACCTGGACATATTTGGTGGCAGGATGACAGCTACTGTAGTCATTTTTATTTTATGGGTGTATGCACAAGCACAGATGGATAAAGGTGCAAGATCAAAATTCTTTGGAGAACCCCGCCCTAGAGAAATAATAGAGCTGTCCCAGCCTGAGAATTTTGTAGGCCGGTAATGATCTCTGTGATTACTTCTGTGACTGGTGTTGAACTGTGGTGAATTCTGAAGTGACTTTTAATCTTTTGATGGACTTGGCAGCTAGAAGGGTGGACGTCACCAAGCCACACCGAGATGAAGAATGCATGGCGTGTGACGGACGTGGCATTCCCCCTTGTCCGGCTGACCTTTTGTTCTCTGCGTTGTGTCTTTCTCCAACATTGAAGAGGCTTTGATGCAGAAACACATTATGTCATCTCTTTTCCAATAACTAGAGGCTCCACTCAAGTTCAGAAGTCAAAACAAGAGCCATTTCTGCCACAGAGACACAGTAATGATGAAATCTTTACATATGCAAATATATTCTGAATGATACTTTAGAATTATAATTATAAGATGCTGGAAGATAACAAAATTAATATTTTAAATATCATGCCCTATTTAAATGACAGTTGAGCTTTTGGCTAAACCGTGAATCAGTGCATTGTTTCATTCTGTTGGGAAAACACTCATCGGGCTGCAATGACATACTGTAATTACTTAGGGCTTGGGAAAAATTAAGATTTCCTTTGCCACCTGTAGCTTTAGCTTGTGACATCTTTGAGACCAAGTGGGAGAGACACTTTGACCACAGAAGGTGCCCTTTAACCATCAGACAGGATGTTGGAGCAGCTGAAAGCACGCGTGTGCGCGCACGCACGCACACACACACACACACATACACACATTTTAGCTCATGGTGAGAGTCTAATTCTAGACCTGGATAATTGGATCAACAGCCAGGTCTAATTGTCAAAAAATAACAGAATGAGACTCAGGCTGGTTAGAGGTGCAAAGCCATTATCTGGTTTAATGGAGGGTTTACAGAATTTGCTCACGGAGCCATGTGTGGATGCTCACGTGTGCATGCATCTCTCTCAGGTGTTCTCGGTGCTACTTGCAGGTGCAGACTCTCATGTAAACCTTGCCCCAACCCTGTGACTTAGGCGCACTCATTGTCCCCATTTTAGGAGTTGGAGGGAATGGAGGCTCAGAGCGGTGTTCAGTGTTGCACAGTGAAGGGCGGAGCTGAGATTCGAATCCAGGGAGGCCGTACTCTAAGACGTCCTGAGGGTTTTGCAGAGTTCCCCGGCCCTTTTGCACCACTCGTTCCCAGACTCCATAAAGAAAGCAGAAGGCACCCTCGGGGTCTGTAAGAGGTGGGATCTCTTCCACCTGGGTACGGGGAGTGCCTGGCCCCTGGTTGCTGCTCTTGGGCTACAGCAGGTCTCAGCTCCCGTCGGTCCCTATTTAGAGCGCCCCCTGCCGGCCGATCTTGGAGGATGGAGACCAGAGCCAGGTGACACCTCGCGGGAACGCACCGCTGTGCCGCCGGGTCCTGCAGGGCGGGGCGCGCACCTGGGGAGGCGCGCACCTGGGGAGGCGCGCACCTGGGGAGGCGCGCACCTGGGGAGGCGCGCACCTGGGGAGGCGCGCACCTGGGGAGGCGCGCACCTGGGGAGGCGCGCACCTGGGGAGGCGCGCACCTGGGG
>CAUYQG010216061.1:0-15134 GCA_963574415.1 Tarsius wallacei | reverse complement strand
TTCTGGCCGGGCTCGGTGGCTCAGCCTGTAATCCCAGCACTTTGGGAGGTCAGGGTGAGTGGATTGCCTAAGTCCGCGGGGTCGAGACCAGCCCGGGCAACTTGTTGAGCCCTCGTCTTTACAATAAATAAAAAAATTAGCCGAGCGTGGTCGCGCGCGTCTGTAGTTCCGACTACTTGGAAGGCTGAGGCAGAAGGATTGCTGGAGCCCAGCATGTCGATGCCAGGGCGGCCGTGCGTGTGCCACGGCGCTCCAGCCTGGGCGACTGAGTGAGACTCCAACTCAAAAAAAAAAAAAAAAAATCCAAATCAAAGGCAAAAATAAATTAATTAACTCGTATATATTAAACTGGTTGCACCATCATACTCAGAAGTCTTTTTCCAAGTGATTTTGAAGCACAGTAATGTGGCAGTATATCCTTTTTCTAGGATGTATCCTAAGGACAAGTGAAACCCCAAAGAAGTCTCAGCAACTTTCCATGATCACATTGTGAATGAAAATACTATTGGCAATGTACTTCTGATACAATTATAAACAAATTGTAGGGTAGAGCAAAGAACATCATTAGGAATAAAAAATTCAGCATAATATAAATGTGGCATAAATATAAAACCAAAGAGGTTAAGTAAAAGTCATGTAATCCTAAATTTGAATTGGAAATGGTAATTTGTATTCCAAAAGTATGTTTCCTTCCTTCCATCCTTCTTTTCATTCCTCTCTCCTTTTTAAATCTTTTAATTGCTTATTTCCTAATACTGTTTACTGAAAAGACCTAGTAGCAATGAGAACTCCTAGTATCTATATTATAGTCTCTAAATAAATTTCTAACGAAAGGTATTGGGTTTCTTTGGATGAATCATAGATTCTAGGTTTAGGATAGAACATATATAAGAGTACCTTAAATTTTTTGTCATGTTAGAAATTTTAAAAAAATTCAGGCCAGGCATGGCATATAATTTATTTCCAATTCAGGCCAGGTGGCATGCACCTATAGTCCTGGCTACTTGGGAGGCTGAGAAGGAAGGATTGCCTGAGCCCAGGAGGTCAAGGCTGAGGTGAGACATGATCATGCCACTGCACTCCAGCCTGAGTGACAGAGTGAGACACCGACTTAAAACAAATAAAAAATAAACAATTTTTAAAAAGCAATTGCCATTTGCTATTGTCAATATTATACAGTGTCATGTCAAAAAGACACAGCGGTCAATTTGAGTAGAAACTAGGAGTATTAGAAGATATTATTCAATAAGAATGACAATTGCAATGGCTTGAAACATATCTAATATATATAAACTTATAAGTTCATAATCAGCCAGCAGATACATGAAAAAATGCTCAGCCTCACTAATCATCAAAAAATGCAAATTGAAACTTTACCGAGATACCACCAAACTCCAGTCAGGATGGCCATCACCAGTTGCTCAAAAAAACAACAGATGCTGGAGGGGAAAAGGGAACACTTCTACACTATTGGTGGGAGTTTAAACTAGTACAACCTCTGTGAAAAACAGTGTGGCAATTTCTAAAAGACCTAAAAATCGACCTTCTATACAACTCAGTAATCCTCCTTCTGGGAATATAACTGGAGGAACTCAGATCACTCTATAAAAAAGACACCTGCACACGTATGTTTATTGCAGCATTATTCACAATAGCAAAAACATGCAACCAACTGTGCTGCCCATTGAAAGTGGACTAGAAAAAGAAAATATGGTACATATACACGATGGAATATTACTCGGCCATAAAGAAAAACAAAATTGCAGACTTTGTGGCAACTTTGATGGATTTAGAGTCTAGACTATTCAGTGATCTATCATAGAAGCAAAGATCTGAGTACTACATGTACTCATAAGCGAACCCTGAACATTTATTATAATACTATAAGAAAGGAATTGGCAGTAGTGGGACACTGCTAGGGAAGGGAGGGGAGCAGATAACCTCAAAAAGGGTACCCAATCTCAAACCAGGCTAAGTGGGAACCAAGGGGAGGCCCAAACTTTACCTGTATGAAGACCACTTATGTACCTAAACCTGAATTGTATCACACATCTTTAAAATAAAAATTAAAAAAAGAAGCAGAGAACCAATAAATATTGTAAATAAATACTTTCCTCTTAAAAAATTATAAGTTCACAATAAAACCAATAATACTATGTGAGAAAAATTTCTGGGTCTACATTAGAAGATGCTATAACAAAATTTACCATTTAAAAACTGATAAATAAAGGAGAACACTAAAGTATTCATCTTGCCTTTCCTATATAAACCATAACTTGGGAAGTCGATGAGTGGAAGTTTCTAGCCAACCATTTAAAAATAATCATGTAGAAAATAAACCAACAAAATTTAGAAGCTATGATGTGCCTCCTGATGGAGATATACAATACCACTTGAGAGGATTCTTGCCAAAAATATACTGATCTAATTCCTCCATTACAGAAAACATAGGTGAGAGACGATTGTGCAACTTAATTTAGGAAACAGTAGAAAAATTTTTTTTCAACAAATAAATTGCAAGGAAACTAGAGGAAGAACCTATAGATTAAGAAAATTAAGGGACATAGCAATCAATTACAATGCATAGACTTTAGTTTTATTGTAGTTTGAACAATTGTGAAAGACAAAAAGAGAGAGAGAGGGAGACAGAGCCAAAGTCAGTCAGATGTGGAAAGCTGAACACCTTAGTCATTGTTATTTTAATCTATTAAGCTGTGATAATAATATTATGGTTATATTTATAAAGAAATCTACTTTTTAGAGATATATGCTAGTATGTTCATGGATGAAATATCATGATAGGAGTTGACTAAAAATTACTCAGTAAGGGTGTATACACATGAGAAAAGATTGGCCATAAGTTATCTTATAAAAATAATTTAGGAATTTTTCTTCTTTCTATTATCTAAAATGAGCACTGAGATTATGTGATCTTTAAATGTTTGGTAGAATTCCCTGGAGTCATCTGGGTCTGATGCTTTTATGTGAGGAGTAAGAGTGGTGTGATTTCAAATGTATGTCTTTTGAGGTTAGCCGTGGATTGTGTTTGGTCCTGCCACTTCCTCACAGGGTGAGGTTGTTGCTTAAACTCAACGAGCCTCTGTTCAATTGTAAAATGAAGATATTAGTGCCTGGTACCCAGGATTGTTGTCAGGATTAAATGAGGTGATGTGCTTTTTAGTTTCTTATACTTGCTATTTTTCTTTCCATCATCATTGACACATTTATTTTTTCTGTCCATATTGATTCTCCTTCTCTCTTTTGCTTATTTCATTTCTACTCATCCTTCATAGGTCAATGCTAATCATCATCTCTTAAGGGAATCTCTTCCTTTTCCTTCATAGCCAGGTCAAATCTTCATGTTATGGTTCCTATAAAATCACACACCTCCCCACTGTAGCTCTGATCACATTGCAAGTTCACATTTGTTAGTTAATATTTGATTCATATCTGTCTTTCCTTTGACTCTAAACTTCATGGCATCAAAGAAAATGTCTGTGTTCAGCATGTAATTCTCCCAAGCAGCTAAAATTTTGCTTGGCACATGGTACATAATCAACAGATATTTTTTGAGTATGTAAATGAGTGAATGAATAGGCAAATTAATACAGACTTAGAACAGTATCTGACTCAGAGCCAGCACTCAAGAAATATGGTTATTATCATTACCCTTGCTGTTAAAGAATTTTTGTTTTTGTTTTTGGTATTAGACTCCTATGGTGGTTGAGAGAAACTGTCAGGTAAAAATATTGAGAGCAGTACTCTGAGGTTAAGTCAAGGCTGTGGCTTATACGGTCATTCACCCTAGGCACAGATATTGATTGAACCTTCTCAAGACCCAGACTGTCCTGCTCAGTAGTTTAATCAGAATGGGATTAGGAAAGGAAGCGTATTCTCCATCATAACTTCTCTGAGCTAGAATCAATGGCCTCTTCTACATGTTCAATGAGTATGTTGAGTTGGTTCTAAATACACTGAGCTCAGTTAGTGAAAAAGCAATGACATTTCTTCAGAAATTGTGGATCACAAAAGAACAAAAGATTAGGCTTTTTGTTTCAAAAGTCTTGAAAGTGTGTCAAACTAATGGATTGATTCACAGTTTTATAATGACTGTTATTTCACCAAAGTTCACCTCCTACTTTGAGGCATAGAGAACATAAAAATAATGGAAGTAATTTTTCTTAGGCTTCTAAGAAAGGGGCTGAAAAGTTCACTATTTCATCTGCTAAAAGTTTGTTTTGATTCTGCAAGATAGAAACGATTTACACATATTTTACAAAATAGCTAAAGCAGTGGTTCGTAAATTTGGAAAGTTATAGTTCTCTTTGAGACTCCAATAAGTGCAGACTCTGTTGTTCAATACAAACAGCAACTTTCTGTGATCATCTTCAGGATGATCACAGAGTCCTTGTAGTTTATAGAGATTTCTCACTGTAAGAAAAACTGTTGTAGAGCTATGACTGTGTGTGTGTGTGTGTGTGTGTGTGTGTGTGTGTGTGTGTGTGTATGTGCATTTTTCAATTCTACTGATTAATGGTCAATGTTCATTTAAAAAAAATAAGAAAACTACCCAAACATACTGCTAAATTAATGTTTATTTCATTTGGATTAAACTGATCGTTTTAATGTACTGCCACAGGGAAAACAAGCCATATCTATATATCAGAATAAGTTTCAAAAACTTTTAGATCACAGAGCATGTGATTTACTGTTAGATGTGGTCTAAAGTTATTCACATAAAATGTAAAAACAAAAATTATGTATTTTATAGACATATAAATATATAACAAAAAACAAGAAAAATTCACGAAATTAAACCTCAAAATTGTCACAGCATTTACTTCTGGACAGGGAGGGAGATAATTCAATACAGGTAGAATTTAGGGGATTTTCACCATTAATGGTCAAGCCATTAAAAAAGAAAAAGGAGGAACTGAAGCATATATCATATTAAAACTGGACATATCTGGGCTGATGGGTACAAAATGGTTTATTATATTATTAGTCTTCATTGTCCATATAAATATATCAAAATAAAATATTTACACAATGAAAATAGCTACCGCCTAGATTACAGAGATGTCATAAAAATGAATGAAAAGATAAGTGAACGTGATTTGGAGAAAGCCAATGTCACAAAAAGGTTAGGGAGATGTTTTCCCCATCTTATTTCATTAAAAAAATTTTAACCAAAATATTTATTAAGCAGGATTAATATTCCTATTGCAACTAAAGATCAAATGAATATCAGATTGTAGTCACAGACTTCATATTCCATGGTGTCTTGCTGTTCATCTTGTTCAGTTGAGTCCAAGGTGTTCTACTCAGATTCAGGGTTTACAGAAGCACCTTGGGGAATATAAATAAGGGTGAAGAAAATGTTGAATTTGTCAGGCCTCTGGGCATTCATCATGCTTCAACTAAAACAATATTCTTTTTGTTATATATGTTTTTCAGTATTTTGTTGGCAATATGACAGGGGATCCCGAAAAAACATGAATTTGTTTATAAAAAATTATGTATTTATTCTTTCGTGTTTAAACTTCAGTCACCTTTAAAGTACTCTCCGTTTGATGCAACACACCTATTGAGATGCTTTTTCCACTGCTCAAAATGGTTTTTGAACTCATCAATTTTGATGTCTGTTAGTGCTTCTGCACTTTTGTTTCACCTCTTCCATGTCGGCAAAATGTTTCCCTTTGAGGATTTTTGCATTGGGGAAACAAACAAACAAAAATATCACTGGAGCAAGATTGGGTGAATAGGGAGGCTGGGGCACAGGAATCACGCTGTTTTTGATAAAAAAAAACTGTTGAACACTCAGTGCCATGTGGGCAGTGTGGGCAGGTGTGCTTGTAAATCACCTAACATGAAATGGGCAGAGGCATTGAAAGACTCTCCAAAAAAATTTCACTGAAGCCGAATGCAGCCTCTCACAACATCGCTAACTGGTACCCTGATGCCGATGGGTTCTGAGGACACTTATTTAGCAGGAGAAGCCTATACTACAAGGAGCCCACCCTCCAAAAAATAATTCCAGGTGTTTTGGGGTCCTCTTTGCATTGATCCACTGTTAAAAATCGTAGATCTAATCTTATCACTTCTCCAGGACTCAAGTGCTAGGATGGAAAGCTGCTATCCTTTCATTTCTCCTAATGCCACCAGAACCTTAGTATTATTTGAGGGAGCACTCTTTACACATTGGATGACGTCTAATGACGTGTCAGTGAAGACACTCTGGTCAAGGGAAAAGAACTTTATCCAGACATCAGAATCAAGCCATATTGAAGGACCTGTCACATAAATTTCACACCTGTCAGTCTTGTGATTTTAATGTGATCACTTGACAGAGAAGGGTTCTTATTTCCACTAAACCCGGGCCTGATCATATAGCATGTAAATCTGAATTTTCCTTAAGCCATCATGCCGGTAGGTAGGACCAGAGTTTTCATCAGACAATAGAGCTAACAAATAAAGATAAATGGAGCTACCATAGAAGACATCAGAGTCAAGAAATTGAAAGACACTAGGTCCTGATAATATCACTTGAGCCCCTGAATCCAGCTGACTTTTCAGCCCCATGAAATAATAAATTCCCCGTTTGCTTTAACACTCAAGAGTCTTGATATATAATATCTTAAAATATATGTTTCTTACTTGTAACTAAAAAATGCCCAAATCAAACGACTAAGGCTGTCATACCCCCAATTCTTACCTCCAAGTGATAAAAAAAAAAAAAAACCTGCCAGGTTTTTTTTGGGCTGATATTTTAAAAAGTTATTTATGTTTATCTAAAATTTTTCTCCCTCCCATTTATACCTGTTTTTTCTGTTGTCTCATCTGGAGTCAAATGCAATATATTTGGTCCTTCACCTAGGCCTATTGATATGTGAATATTATAGTATTCCCTCTACCTCAACCTGCCCATCCCCTGCCCATAGTTTTGTATACACGGAGACTTCAAATATAAACCTTAAGATTATCTTATCTACAAAATGTTTTTAATAAGACTATATCAAAATGACTATTTTTGTTATTTTGCATCATTGCTTGAATTGAAATTCAATTTTCTTTAGGTGTGTGCACACCAGTTGAACTTTTCAAAAATTTTTCCTTTTTTTAACCTCTAAAACAAATTATAAAATGGGGACTGATTAACACATTCCATTTATATAGAATAGTGCAAGCCCACATATCCCAAAGCAACATGGAAACAGCTGTCAAACCTACTCACTTCATTTTTCATGAAATCAGAACAGCTGTTGAGTGTCTCATAAACATCTAGGGCAAGACATGAAGAAATTACAAAGGGAACCCTTAAAAAACAGGAAGTATATGTCCCCAACTCCTTGAAAAATGATCTTAGAGAGTGGTAAAGCCTGCAAGATCTTAAAAGTTGGTATATGAGTTCTAGCAAAGACAAGACACTTATTCAAAGTCACAGTGAGATAGCAAGACATCTCAGATCTTCAGACCGTTACCTTCTTTCCACTTCAATGCCAATTTCACACACAGAATATAATCCATTATCAAATAAACGGCTAAGATGTCACATGCATTGGTTTTGGAGGAGAGAGATAGCTATAACCATATGTTCCCCCCAGATAAATAATACATATGTAAATGAAAAGTAGAATTGACAAGCAATTTTTGAGCTTGGTCAATGGCTGAGATTTAGCCAGGAACTTTATCTCTATTTTGCCTAAGTGCCTAACTAAACAGTAATCTAAATAAGATGACATTCTGTGAACCAAAGGAGATTATATTACAGTTAAGTTACTCAACTATTCATGTTGACATTTCTGTATTTACCAAACATTTTGGAGTACTGTCCCATACACAAGGCACCGTGTTGAGTGGGTTGTATATGTCATAAAGGCAAAAGGTGAAGGTCAGGTAGGAAAGAAATGATGCCTGTTCTCAAGAAATTTATAAACTCTGAGGAAGTTCCTAAAATGTATATTTTTCAATATTAAGTAACAATAAATGCAGTGTTATGTTTTAACTCTTTCTCTCTACTAAAGCCATGGGGAATTCTCTTTGTCCCTAGAAAATGGACTACATGGCCCTAATTAACTCTTTCATAAATATGTGTCTGGATGAAAAGTTGAGAACCCTAATCTGTGACTTTAAATGCCTTATCTTTTTCCTTTATTTTTTTCAAAGTCTACCCATCCTTCAAAATTTCTCCAAATTCTCTGCTTATCTACAAAGCTTTCTTTGAAGTCTCCATTGACATTAGCCTTTATATGAGCTCTTGCATTCTGTTACTGGCATCTTTCTTGATGCTTAAGTTTCTGCTGCCTAATATATCTACTTAACTGTTTTCTATGTTAAGGTTTATTTCCCCAGCTAGATTGAGCCCCTGAGCAAAGAATGCTTTATATTTTTCTCAGTTCCTAGAACAGCACAATTTGAGTATGCCATGTATTCAAAAGGAAGAAATGAATAAATACCACTTCCCTTTGATTCCCCATTGCCATCTGAGTCTACTCCAGAGAACATATCCTCCTGGCCATCTAAACCCAGTCATGATTGAATCATTAGAAAATGTACCTTAAGGACAGGAACTGATTTTTAATTTAATTTTGCCACAGTTCCCCTAGTGGGTGTAGCCTCCATTGTTCACCTACCTCATCTGCTGCTAGTCTGCCTCATCCACTGTTAAGAAATAATCAGAGAGAATCAAATTAGTCAAAATGGTGTAAGATTATCTGGCATTGAGATACAATATAATTCAGAGAAGTACAGTCTAAACTAATAGAACAATAGTCATTAAAAATCACAGCCAAGTCCTTAAATGATCTTATGTGAAAATGTAAAAAATTCCAGTTATTTAGTGTGTAGGGGACATAGATTTTCAGTGTTCCCAGTGAATGTGTGCAGTCCATGCTTTGAAAGATACTTATTTAGAAAACTTGGTCAACTGTTAAAGTGATAGGTTAAGTAGCCGAAGGGAAGGAAGAGAACTAAACTTTCATAACTTAACAAAACCTTAGTAGACTACTAGCAAGTAGGATTTAGGCATATATATGTCAATTACATGTATGTGTGTGTGTATGTATATTTTTTTCATGACATTCCATGACTTTCAACCATTAAAAAATCAAAGAAAGGATTTATATGTCTGATCACTTAGGTTTCACTAAGATTACCCCACTGGCAGGTGAGGAACCTGCTTGAAGAATCTCCCCTTTAGGCAGAGACAGTTCTTAAAGATGACATCATCCAATATTAATGCCTACGAACTGCCTTCAGAGGAATCACCTTAAGGGAGAATTTTATTTTTGTTCTACTTAGTCTTTTTGACAGAATTATCATATGTTAACTGAAATTGAGTAGGAAAGAAAACAACCCAGTCAGGCCTACTGAAACCCAGTTCAAAGCTGAAGCATATCCAGATGAATGCTAATTTAATTATTAAATGACAACATGTGTTCATTCTAAATGAATGGCTGGATCATATGCAAGTTACACATCTTCTCAGTCTCTTCCCTGCTGAAAAGAGCATCCCTAGTTATAAGAAAGTGTATCTTTCAATCTCTCAGGAAAAAGAAAGCCAAGACAGCATAGTTTACCGGAAACCTTGTAGCAAGCACATTCCTCACCAGTTTCCTTCCAACCCAAAAATGTCCTATTCTCCGTTCCTGTCCCTGAGCCTTTGCACATGTTGGACACTCAGCCAAAATTGTTTTCTTTTCCCATTGATAATATAGTTTATGATTTAAACCATAGCAATTTTGATAGTGAAAGATGATACTAAAAATTACAATTCATTTAATACTGAAAAGTCTATTGATCTTAAATGGTTTTTACTATATGTATGGTCTTATTCCAAAACTATTTTTAAGAATAAAACTATTTCTTAAAATATAAAAGCAACATATGTATACCACATATACTACATTTTAAAAAACCTTGTATTGATAGCTTAAACACTAACATAAAATAGAATGAATAGGATTTACTCAACCACTTTAATCAGTTTCTTAGCCATATTTGTCTTTAAAAATGTGTCACTGGTATCTTTTCTGAGGAATGCATTTTTTTCTTATTAAATGATGTAGGAATAAGAATTTTTCTCCTCTGAAGCTTGAATCTATTGAAATAAATGTACAGTATTCAGATGAACAGAAAAAAAGGTATATAAATTAATTAACATGCATGTGGACATGATGGAATTACAAATATGAAACTAGAAGGACAGGTCAGATGACTGCATTTTTAAAAATAATATCTTGCGGCTAAAGAAAGAAGAGAGGCTTGGAGTTTCTGGAGGAGGGTGGTGTCGCAGGTTTGAAAGAGTGAAAAGAGGAAAGTTATGGTGCTATAGTTTGGAAGTTTGTCCCCTCCAGATCTCATGTTAAAATTTGATCCCCAGTGTTGCAGGTGGGCCTAATGGGAGGTGTTTGGGTCATGGGGGTGAATCTCTCATACTTTAATGTCCTCCCTGAAGGGCATGGGTAAATTTTCATTCTATTATTTTCTATGAGAGCTGGTTGTTTAAAAGAGCTTGGTGACATCTCCTTCCTCTCTCTTTTGATTTCTCTCTTGCCATGTGTTCTCTGCACAGGTCAACGCCCCTTCTGCTTCTGCCATGAGTGGAAGGAGCTTGAAGCCCTCACCAGAATCAGATGCCAGTGCCATGCTTCTTGTACAGCCTGCAGACACATGAGCCAAATTAACCTCTTTTCTCTGTAAATTACCTAGCCTCAGGTGTTCTTTTATAACAACACAGACGGACTAAGACACATGGCAAGCAAAGATTGTCTTGTTATACAGATGAAAATTTCTCAGTTGATCTTAGAGCTGCCCTCAGAAAGAGTAGACAGCAGCCTGGTAAATCTTCTCTGTCAGACTTTTAAAGTGTCAAACTTTTAACCTTCATTTCCTGTGAGTTAATTTTTCCTAGGTCTGATAAGGAACATAAAGGTGTGCTTTAGAAACAGCCTGTTTGCATCGACTATTCATTTCACTAATTTAGATATTATCTACAGATGCAAATCTCTCCCTCCAAAATACCAGCTTTTCAGTGCTGGCCCTGATGTCTGCAGCCCCTCTAAATAACCATCTCAAAATATGCCAAAAAAGTTGTTTTGGGGGATGAAATATTCTGTTTTTTTAATGACTTTGTTATTAATGGTTTTCATCAAATTCTCTGTAAGCTTCTTCAAAATTGCATATCATGTTTAATAAATTTGAAGTTTTTGACAACTTCAATTTACTTCTTGCTATAAAGCATATTTTTCTTAATTAAGAAAACTCTTTCTAGATGTGGCATAAGCTTGTTAGCTGTCCATTTGGAAAATAGTCTCTTGTACTAAAATATTTCTTCACTCTTTTTTAGCTTCAATTTAGCATTGATTTCTTCTAAAAATATTTTCATAAGACAAAAATCTTTCATAAAACTTATAACTGATTTACTTTTATAAGTAAATAAAACAAAATCATCTATCTTCTGAATTTCACTTCATACCAGTAGATAAGAAAATATTATCCAATTAAAAACAAGAGCTTTATCAAAAAACTTTCCTCCCACAAGTCATGATCAAATCACAGTGACAGAATTCCAAGTTTAAATTTGGCATAGCATTTTTGCTCTCATCATTTAATTTGCATGAACCCTCCCTTATTCACTGGGATTATTATTATTATTTGTTGTCTTTATATTTGCAAGCTTTGTTTCAATAATTGCAATTTACTAATAACTTTAAAAAAGCTGATGTACTTTATGCTCAATTATTTAAATATTTGAGTAAAAATTTCCGACAGATTTTGAAGAAAGCACAATAATAATGGAGATGATTTATTTACAAAGACAATCAATATCAGTTTAAAACACATAAGCTGGCTTTAATAAAAACTCAAATGTTTCTAAAATTTAGCTGAATTTGGGCAGCAAAGAGAAAAAGTGATTATTGCTACACTGAAGAATTTTTGAAAAATATATTTAACATCACCCTTGTCAAACAAATGTTTTGGTTTAATTATTCTAATTCTGCAGGTTTAAAAATGCTTAGAATTTTTGACAACTATGGAGTCTATTTTGATTGGATGAAGCCATCAAAATGTGGATGTCTCTCAAATCACACTAAGTACATTGTAGCTCCATAGATGTAATTTAGTAAGAACATCAAATTTAAGAAGATTATAATTCAATGTCCAACCAATATGTGCATTTTTGTCAACATCACATTTTTTCAATGAAAATTTTAAAACTGAATTTACTTTAACAATCACAATAATGTCACATTTCACGACTGCCAGCTGGAGTATGAAAAGTTTCACTCTGATTTCTTGGATTTAAATATTTTTTTAAAAACTTAAAAATTTAAAAAGTGGTCAAAATGTGAATAAGAGATACAGAGATGGCAAATAGGCATGTAAAATGATGCCTGGCATCATTTATCATTAGAAAAATGCAAGTTACAATTACAATGAGACATTACTATATCCTAAGTAGAATAAATACATTTTTAAAAATTGACCATACCAAGTGTTGACAAAGATATAAAGGAATGAAAACTTTCATACATTGTGGGTTGGATTGCAAAATGGTACAACCACTTTGGAAAGCAGTTTGGCAATTTTTTTTAACATACACCACTATACAATTATCCTACTTCTACATATTTACCCAAGAGAAATAAAAAACTTGTTTACCTAAAGATGTGAACACAAATATTCATAATAGTTTTTTTAATTGTAACCCAAAGGGTAAATGACTTATATGTCCATCTACAAATAACAGATGAATATAGTGTAGAATATTCAAATGATAGATTACCACTCAGCACTAAAAAAGGATGATTTTCTGATATACACAACAACATGAATACATTTCAAATAACTATACCAAGTGAAAAGAGTCAGATACTGTCCCCCAAAGAGTATATACTTTTTGATTCTATTTTTATAAATTTATTGGAAATAATGTATGGTAACAGAAAAAAAATTAATGGTTATCCTGGATAGGATAAGGTTGAATGATGGTGAAAAAGAGCTAGGTTGACGAGAAAATACTGCAGTTTTGGATTTATTTACTATCTTGGTTTTCGTGATAGTTTCACAGGTATACACATATGTTAAAACATGCTATATTACTCATTTTAAATATGTGTACTTAATGCACCTCAATTATAACCCATTAAAACTGAAAAAAATCCAGTTAAATAATATACCAGATGGTAGTAATCAAAACTGTACCAAGCAAACCAAGATATACTGTTAACCCAACTTTATAGGCACATACACCTACGTTCATTGTACATTTCTAATATTCTTTCAACTCTTAGATTAATCTTCACCCTCTCACTTCCTCAAACAGTCTAATCCCAATCATTCCTGATTAAATTCCATTACTTAACACTTGGTTGTAGCACCATACATTGCTTTCCTTTTAAGACTTTTCACATTGTACATTTACATTAATTTCCATTGAATTAATGTCTATATTACTTTCCTAGATTGTAAGAAACTTGAGTTCTGGAATCTTCTCCTCCCCCTCACTATTGTACTTTTTTTTTTTTTTTGAGTTAGAGTCTCACTCCCAGACTGGAGTGCAGTGGCACACTCCTGGTCACCGCAGCCTCAACCTACTGGGCTCCGGCGATCCTTCCGCCTCAGCCTTCAAGTAGCTGGAACTACAGGCACGCACTACCATGCCCAGCTAATTTTTTTTTGATTTATTGTAGAGATGAGGTCTCGCCAAGTTGCCCAGGTGGGTCTTGAATCCGCGGGCTCAGGCAATCACTCACCTCGGCCTCCCAAGGCTTGGGATTACAGGCTGAGCCACTGAGCCCGGCCCACTATTGTATTCTTAATGTCTGGCACTATGACTAATTAATAGTAAAAGAATGAATAAATGTAGCAGCAAATTAAAGATCTGGTCAAGAGGGAGAAAAGGATTCTGTTCTTTTTAACTTATGCAATCAATAAAATAACACCATCTTACATTTAAAATATTTGTATATGAAGAAATATTTCTCCATTTACTATTTGACTTGTTCCTTGTAAGAATTCTGTAAAGAATGCAAAATAATGAATAAACCTGAAACTCATGAAGCCATATGGGTAATCAAATAGTGGAAACATGTCCTAAACATAAAACTTGTCATCAAGAACAATTTATTTTGCACTAAGCCACAGCTATTGCTTTAAAGGGCTTCATCATCTTATTCCTGGATATTACCCGAACCTACTGACATACTGATTCTTGACCTGAGATGCATACTGAATTATCAAAACAGGTTTTTGGTCTGTTTGTTTAATACCGATGTCTGTGTCATACCTTCAGATATTGAGATTTAATAGGTCTGGGACAATAGCTGGGTATGAAGAATTTTAAAAGCACTCCAGGTGATTCTAATGTAAAGCAAATTTTAAGAGCCATTGGTTTTTCTGTCTTGGTCTAGAGAGTAGCATTGCCTCCACCCCATCCTCACTTTGAAGCAAACATTATTGATTTCAGACACAAATATGCCACATTCTCACTTGAAAGCCTTCTGTATTGTCATACAGCACTCAGGGTGCACCCTGGACCAAACTCCAGACCTGATTTAAAAAAAAAAACCCATCCTACAAAAAGAAGCAGAAATAACCAAATTTAATGGTTGAAGGAGAAAAAGATAAGATAAACACAGAAAAAAAAGATAAGCACAGAATATCTAGTGCCAGAAAGAAGACAATGTTGAAAGAAAATGATGAATGCATGTCGAAAGGTTACAGGAGTAACTACAAGCCAATTGGAGCCTCATAACAAATGACAGCAATAGATTATAACTCATTACCTAAAATAAGAATCAAAGATTCTATATTAATAATAAATGAACACATAAGTAAATAAAGTGATTAGTAGCCCTTCTTTACAATAGAATGCCAATTAATAAATTTAGAAGAAAAGATTAGCATATTAAACTATTATACTTGTAACTGATTCAGAAAACAGTCAACAGGGGCTGCTAACATTAGTGTTCAAAAGTTTTTTTGTTTTGTTTTTTTTTTGAGTTGGTGTCTCACTCCCTCGCCCAGACTGAAGTGCAGTGGCCGCTTCCGGCCACCGCAGCCTCGACCTGCTGGGCTCCGGCGATCCTTCCGCCTCAGCCTTCCAAGTAGCTGGAACTACAGGCGCGCGC
>CAUYQG010216057.1:0-17420 GCA_963574415.1 Tarsius wallacei | reverse complement strand
GTGATCCTTCTGCCTCAGCCTTCCAAGTAGCTGGAACTACAGGCATGTGCTACCACTCCCGGCTAATTTTTTTGATTTATTGTAGAGATGAGGTCTTGCCAAGTTGCCCAGGCAGGTCTCAAACCCACGGGCTCAGGCAATCCACTCACCTCAGCCTCCTAAAGCACGGAATTACAGGCTGAGCCACCGAGCCTGGCTGGAGTAAATTGTTTTACCATTATAGTTGAGACAAAAATTAAGCCTAGAAGTCAGCTGTTACCTAATAAAATCCTAAAATACATGCCACTGATTTTGGAATATAGTGGCAAGTATAGGCTATGAAAATGGCAAGAAAATTATTATAGAAGGTTGGAAAAACAAAAACCAGTGTTATGTCATCCTGAAATATTTGGCAAAACTATCATCTGTAGTAACTTGGAAAATAGAAAGTAACCAATCATCTTTCAAAACTGGGCAAGAAGGTAAATATTGCAAACATCACCTACTTAACTTTCAGCTGTATATGATAAGTTTCTTCAAGAAATAGATGAGCTCAGAAAATAGCTGGGCAATTTTCAAGAAAGTATGAAGTCTGGCTAAGCTTCTCATCTCTGGCCTTTCCAGACAGCTAAATGTTTTAAAATTAATATGAATATTTGTTGCAAATAGTAAATTCATGGCTTTGCCAGAAAGATAAGGTCTCAAAGTAAAGAAGAAATCAAGGAGGAAACTATAATATTCTTTATTAAGACCTCTGGAAAAATTAAGATGATACCTATTGAAAGTGTTGTTTCACATCACTTAACATTGGTAATTAACTCTAGAAAGAGAAGCGTGTCTTGAAAAGAATTGTGGACATGATTTTCAGCACACAAAGGAGAGAGGAGTAAAATTTTATATAGAAAACATATAAATTATTTGACACAGTTGGATTAACAAAAGCACTGGCTTTGAGTAAAAGGAAATGAGACTACTTAAGATGTCAAAAAAGTACTCTGGGATCCCACTTCCCATTTTTTTATAGTAAGAAAGCAAGTTGAGAAAGTGCCTCAAAAGTATCTTTTTCAATGCCCTCTTCAGAAGTGGTCAAAGAGTTTAACAAAAAAGGAAGAAACTTCCAAAGGGTAAAGCCAAGAGCTACAGAAAATAATAGATAGTGACTCCCAGGGAATCCAGTTCTCACTCCAAGGTGGCAATTGAGAAACACTCCCATCGTCCCTGGGTAAAAAGACCTAATGACATTTGCCCAGCAAGATTTCAAAATTATTATGAACCAGTGGTTTGTATGAACCTTCCATTATTTCTCTTTTTTTTAAAAAAAAAGTAGTATTTGGATTTTTTATTTTTATTTTATTTTAGAGTTGTAAGCTATAAGTGAGAGTTTGCTACATAAGTAGGCTTCATGCAGGTGAAGTTTGGGCCTCTAAGTGGTCCTGTTTCTATCCCTCATGTCTAAGGTGAGTATTTAATCTGGTTATCTCATGTTAGCCTCATCATCTAATGAAAAGAAAAAGAATGTCATTTTTATATAGAAAAATCAAGAGAATTCAGAGACAAGTTATAAATTAATATGAGTTCAGCAGGTTTGCTAAATTTCAGATAAAATTACAAGAATCATTTTCATCCCTTTGTGACAGCAAGTTTAAAAATGTAACTTGTAAAACAGATACCATTTACAATAACAGCCAAAAATACAAGATACCTAGGAATTAATTTAATAAAAATTTGCACTACTGGGGAGGTGGGTGGGATTGGCAGTTGAGGGAAACTGCCTGGGGAGGGAGGGGCACACCTTTATTAACAAGGGTACCTTCATAATGAACATTTGTGTACCTAACCCTGAATTGTACCCCACATCTTTAAAAGAAAAAAGAAAAATAGTTTGCATGACATTGTAAAATATTATAAAATTTAATTAAATGGAAATACCCTTTGTTTCTGGACATAATGACTCAGAAATTTAAAGATGGCAATCTCCCATATCAGTCTAAAGCAAAATGCAACTCCAAAGCCAATGAAGTAACAGGAATAAGCAAATATAAGTAGCAGAAGAAGCATGTATATTAATGGAAAAATGACAAATCTTTCAATAAATTGCTCTAGGAAATGTATTATTCATATAGGGGAAATACATTTCACCTTCTCGCTGTGTTAAAAAAAGGGATTTCAGGTAGATTAAAGACCTAAATGTGAAAAACAAAAATTTTAGAAGAAAACAATTTTCATGTTTCCAAGTTGGAAAGGATTTCTAAAACAAAACATCAGTATTACAAATTGATATTAAAAATTTCTGTTAACAGAAGGCCCTATTTAAAAAATGATGACAAACCACAAAAGAGAGAATATAATCGAGACACATATAACCAACAAAAGTTGACATCCAAAACTCACAATAGACTCACTCAAATCTAAGGGAAAAAAATAGCTGAGCAATAAAAATGGGCAAAAGAGACAAATAGGCATCCAACTTTGTTAAAAATTATAAAATCACATTGCCAGGTGCATTGGCACATGCCTTTAGTCCCAGGTGATCAGGAGGCTGAAGTAGGTGTATTGTTTTAGCCCAGGAGTTCAAGTCCGGTCTGGGCATCATTTTTAAAAAGCATAAAATTGCTAATCAAGTCCATGAGAAACAATTTTTCACTAAAATGTTGGTTGGCAGACAATGTTGCCAAGGATTACAAGCACATATGTATATGTGTATGTGTATATATATTATATATATGTATATAATTACAAACTGTTAGAGGGGGTGTAAATTGATAAACCACTTTAGAGAGAAACTTTGAAATTATCTATTTTTTATTTTTTTTTTTGAGTTGGAGTCTCACTCTGTCGCCCAGACTGGAGTGCAGTGGCCGCTCCCGGCCACCGCAGCCTCAACCCGCTGGGCTCCAGTGATCCTTCTGCCTCAGCCTTCCAAGTAGCTGGAACTACAGGCACGCGCTACCACGCCCGGCTAATTTTTTTGATTTATTGTAGAGATGAGGTCTCGCTTGCCCAGGCGGGTCTTGAACCCACGGACTCAGGCAATCCACTCACCTCAGCCTCCCAAAGCATGGGATTACAGGCTGAGCCATCAAGCCCGGCTTGAAATTATCTATTAATAAAGTTTAACATTCACATGTTGCAATGCCATATTGCTGAGAAAGTCACCTTCTAATTTTTTACTTCAGGAAACTATTGCTTATGTAGACAAGGAGATGTATACAGCAGTGTCTAAAGTATAATTTTTTTATGAGAGCCAATTGCAGACAATCGCATGTAAGAGATGCAATTTATATAAAGTTCTAAACTATACAAAATGGAGCAATACAGTCTTAGAAAAGTATGTGTGTGTCTGTGTGTGTGTGTGTGTGTGTGTGTGTGTGTGTTGTAAAATAACAAAGAAGGGAATAAAGTTAAAATTCAGGATAGAGATGGAATTGGCTATCATCTGGTAGAGTTATACAAGGCATTCACCTACATCAATAATCAGCTACATAGTAGATCTCTAGTCTTTACATATTTTGATGCATGACATATTTATTTATTTTAGAACTGTTTTTTTGTTTTTTTGAGCTGGAGTCTCACTCCCTCGCCCAGGCTGGAGTGCAGTGGCATGCTCACAGCCACCCCAGTGTCAACCTGCTGGGCTCAGGCGATCCTTCTGCGTCAGCCATCCAAGTAGGCAGAACTGTAGGTGCGTGCTACCACACCTGGCCAATTTTTTGATCTATTGTACAGATGAGGTCTTGCCAAGTTGCCCAGGCTGTTCTCGAACCTGTGGACTCAGGCAATCCCCTCACCTCAGCCTCCCAAAGTGCTGGGATTATAGGCTTGAGCCACTGTACCCGTCCAGAACTATATTTTTATTATGTCAACAATGATGTCTACTCAATGTACCAGTCACATCAAGTATTCTTTTTTTTAAAAAAAAAAATGTTATTTTAGTTTAAAGATGTGGGGTACAATCCAGGATTCAGTATACAAGAGGTCATCGTACAGGGAAAGTTTGGACTTACCTTTGGTCCCCATTTTGCCTAGTTTGAGATCAGGTACCCTTATTAATGTGTATGCCATATTTATAATAATTTTTAAAAGTAAAAAAGAAATATTTGCTAGATTAATTGAAGTTCAATTGATTATATAATTTATATATTTAGGTTCAGACATATTTTCATTTCTTAGTTAACTTTAATGCCTCCCTTTAGATTCTCATCTGGCCACGTTGCTTATTATTTCAGTAAGAAAATGAAAGCAAACAAAAGAGAATGCATTCTTGCCTACAGTTACAATATATAAACTGTCGTTTCTTCTTTTATTTTCCAAGGTCTAACATATAGAAAATACTCAATAAACATTTGCTAGGTCAATGAAAGACCCAAAATTTAATAAAAAATGATTCAATATTCAAGAATGCACTATCAGCACCATGAGTCATTAGGGAAATATAAGTCAAAATCACAATGAAAACCCCCATAAGGGTGGCTATAATTTCAAAGACGGACAATAACAAGTGATGGCAAAGATGCAAAGAAATTGGAGCCCTCACACTTGCTGGTAAAAATATAAAATGGTGCAGCCACTGTGTAAAAAGTTCTGCAGTTTCTCAAAAGTATAAATATGGAGTTACCATATGACTAGTAAAAACTAGCACAGCCTCTGTGGAAAACAGTGTGGCGATTCCTAAAAGTTCTAAAAATCAACCTTCCATATGACCCTGCAATCCCCGTACTGAGAATATACCTGGAAGAACCCAAATCACTCTATAAAAAAGATACCTGCACA
Organism: Tarsius wallacei; assembly: GCA_963574415.1. NCBI lineage: Eukaryota > Metazoa > Chordata > Mammalia > Primates > Tarsiidae > Tarsius > Tarsius wallacei. The sequence goes on along the minus strand of CAUYQG010216057.1, from coordinate 12,671 downwards.
TGTATGTTTATCGCAGCGTTGTTCACAATAGCAAGAACATGGAAACAACCATGCTGCCCATCAAAAGAGGACTGGCTTTAAAAAATGTGGTACGTATACACAATGGAGTATTACGTAGCTATAAAGAAGAACAAAATCATGAACTTCGCAGCAACCTGAATGGACTTAGGGTCTATAATACTGAGTGATCTTTCATAGAAACAAAGAACTGAGTATCACATGTTCTCACTCATAAGTGGAACTTGAACAACTATTGTAATACTAAAAGAAAAGGATTGACAGTAACAGGAAACTGTGGGGATGTTGGGGGGAGTGGGGAGGTGGGATTGGCAGTAGTGGGAAACTGCCTGGAGAAGAGGGGGAAAATCTCATCAACAAGAGTACCTGCATAATGAATACTCATATACTTAACCCTGAATTGTACCCCACAATTTTAAAATTAAAAAAAAAAAGAAAATGTAAAATGGTACAGCCACTGTGAAAAAAAGGTTTGCAGGTTCTCAAAAACTTAAATATGGAGTTACCATATGACTCAGTATTTCCATTTCAACACCTACACTCAAAAGAAATGAAGACACGTGTCCTTACACAAACGTGCACACAAATATTCGTAGGAACATTATTTATGATAGCTGAAAAGTAGAAACTATTCAAATGTCCATCAACTGATGTATGAATAAAGAAAATATAAAATATCCATACAACGGAATATTATTCAGCAATAAAAAGTACTGATACAAACTACTACATGAAGACATTATGCCAAGTGAAGAAAATAGTCACAAAGGTCACATATTGTATGACTGCAATTTATATAAAATTTCCAGAGTAGTCAGATCTCTAGAGACACATAATAGATTAGTAGCTGTCTAGGAGTTAAAGGGACTATTGAAAAGTCACTGTTAATAGGTATACAGTTTCTTCTGGAGATGATGAAAATGTTCTAAATTTAGGTTGTGGTGATGGTTGAACTATTCTGTGAATATACTAAAAACCATTAAACTGTATGCTTTAAAAGGGTATATTTTATGATATATAAATTACATCTTAATAAAACTGTTAAAATAATGCATTAAATCTATTTTCAGATTTTTTTCTTTTTATAATAGAGTACAGTATAGGATGGATTGGGAGTGAGACAAATGAGGAATCAACACCCAGGAGGTGGCCTGGCACTGTGGTTCATGCCTGTAATCTCAGCATTTTGGAAGGCCAAGGCAGGAGGATTGCTTGAGCCCAGGAGTTCGAGACAAGCCTAGGCAACATAGAAAGATCTTGTCTCTACAAAAAAAAAAAAAAAGAAGAAAGAAAATTAGCCACTTGTGGTGGTGCACATCTATTGTCCCAGCGACCTGGGAGACTGAGCTGGAAGGATCACCTGAGCCCAGAAGGTTGAAGCTGTGGTGAGCTTGATTGAGCCACTGCATTCCAGTCTGACTGACAGAGTGAGACCCTTGCTCAAGACAAAACAAAAAACAAACAAAAAAGCAGGAAGCGAGTATTTATTTCAGGTCTACCAAGTGCTAGTTTTGAAATCTTGAGTAAATCACTTAATTGCTCTAGCCTCAGTTACCTTATTTGTAAAACAGAAAAAGAATAATTACTCCATCAGACTGTTTTGAGAACCTAATTCAGTAGCACATGAAAAATCACCTAGCATACTTGCTAACTCTGATACATGCCCAATATTATCTCTTTTTCCTTCTTCCCTACCTTCTGTACCCTCCTATCTATGACCTAAAACTTTGTAGTCTTTATTATGGGCATTTTCACACTGATACAAAAGTGAGAAGGATAATAAGCTAAACTCCTTTCTACCTACACACACTTTCATCAATTAGTAAATTTTGGGTAAATTCACTTCATCTTTATGTCCTCCCATATCCCTTCCACATTCCTCCTCTCCTGCCAGATACATCAAAGGAAATTCCATTCATATCATACCATTTCATTTGTAAATATTCTAGTATGTACTTCTAAAAAGAGTACATTTTCTGGTAAACAAATAGAGCATCATTACCCTACGTAACAACACTTTAATACCAACCAATATCCATTGGTGTTCCAGTTTCCTTGGTTACTTCAGAAAAAATTATTTCCCTTTGTTTGCAAAAGTCAGGCTGTAAGCAAGACTCCATACATTAAACCTGATTGAGTAACTTTAACATTTCTTTTAATCTACGGATTCTCTTCTGTTTCACTTCTTTCTGTTGTAATTTTTTTTCAAAAAACATGGGCTTTTAAAGTTTTTGTCTTGTAAGTTTTCCACAATCTGTATTTTTCACTTCACATCCTTGTGATGTGGTTTGAAACATTCTGCTGCCCCTTGTAATTTCTATAATTAGTAGCCAGATCTGGATTAAAGTTTTTTGTTGTTTTTGTTTTTGCCAATACTACTTTAGAGAGAATGGTTATAGTTTCGTCTAGTGGAACATAATGTCTCATTGACTCATGAGGTTGACAGCTTCGATAATTATTGCTTAGATCATTAAATTATTAACCATTGACAAAGTTACTGCTCAAATTTATAATTCCATAATCATTTACTTATTAGAATACTTCTGTAAAGAGAGATTTCCTGTCATTTAGTTTGGGTTACCCTGAAGTACAGTTTGCTTAGAAAAGGCAAATCAAATATTAGATTCTTTACCTTTACATTTACCAGGGTTTATATTTTTGCTTCCCTAACATCCTCCACAGATTAATGAATATTTTTTTGCATGTACATATGGATTTAAAAATACTTGATATAACTCACTGTAATGCAGTTATTTTTCTTGCTCATGTTTAAATTTTCTCAACTCTTCCCAATAGAGACTATTTAGGTTGGCTTCTGAGCTCCTTTGACACAATCTTTGTAGTCTCACCTTCTGGTATGACAAGATAAGTTATTTCAGACTCTTCTTGTACATTCTCTGCTTTAGACCTGGAATCAACCATTATTCCCAGGGACAATGATACATTTTAATGTTAAATATTATTTAAAGATTTGAATCTGGACACTTGGAATACTAATTGCTATTGGGTTGGAAACAGAGGGTACTGCTAAGAAATATATATTTTAAAAATATATTATTCTTATATAATTCAGACTTACAGAAAAGTTGCAAAAAGAAAAAAAAAAAGGTCCTGCATACCCTTACCTGAATTGCCTGAATGTTAATTGCCAATGTCAATGTTATTGTTTGACATTTCCCTTTATCATTTTCTCATATGCATGTGTGTGAGGTTGTGACTCTGGGTATTCTCTTCACATGTAAAATTTCCCCTAGAACCACTTGAAAGTAAGCTGCAGACATGATGTTCCTGTGTCTCAAAACACTTCAAAGTATAGGGAGTTTTCTTATTTGATCACAATATGATAATCAAAACTAGCAATTAACATTGATACAATAACTAGTTACCAACCTTGTTTAAATTTCAACAATTATCTGAATAATGTTGCTCATGGCAAGAGAAAACCCTGGATCACACAGGGCATTCAATCACCATTTTTAAAAAATTCCTTTAATCTGGAAGCTTTTTGTCTTTCTTTGATGTTCATGACCTTCATTTTTGAAAAGTATGGGTTAGTTATTTTTTAGATGATCACTCCATTTGTGTTTTTTCAATGCTTCCCTATGATTATATTCAAGACACGTAGTTTTGGACAGAATAATACAGAAGTAATATATTCTTTTCATACCCAAAGTCACATGACATTGGTTTTTTTCCCCCTCACTGGTGGCATTCATCTTGATCACCTGATTTAGATGGAATCTTACAAGTGTTTCTAGTGTAAAGTTACTCTTTTATCTTGTTAATCAATTAGTAATCTTCCGGGGAGTAACTTTGTGGATATACTGGGATTCATCAAAATTTTACCCACTAATTTTACCAACCTTTGCTGACGTGCATCAAATACTATGATGGTTGCTAATTTGTGGTTTTCTAATTCCCTCATTGATTCTAAATGTATTTGTTGGTGGCCTACTGTGTATATCTAATGGGCTATGTCACATTACTATCATTATTTATTTTTATGCTTGAATTATTCCAGATATTACCAGGAGGAGCCCCTACAAGCTGGTTCTTGTGTCCTTTTGAAAAGTCCCATCATCCTCTGAATGTGTCTTTGCTTTCTGAACTAAATGATATTCCAGATTAAACTTGGACTTTTTCATTTACAGTCCCAGATTCAGCCATTTCTCCAAGAAGATCTGTCTCCTTTCAAAAGAGAATGGTATTTAGAAAACAATATCTGCACTCTAGTTGTGCTGACTGCCACTGGGAGTCTATATTTTATTTTTTAAGATAAAAAGTATTGAATTCTTAATGATATTTCTAATTTGAAATCAGGGTTATAGAAATTTTACTTAAATGTATTGGTCCTACACATGTATTTACTTTCCTCTATGCCAAAAATTGTAGTTCTTAAGGATACCAACATAATTACTTCTTTGGGACATTGCACAAAACATACACAACACAACTCATAGAAGTAGAATCATTTGATCAAAGAATTGCACATGTAATATTCTAGATATTGCAAAATTTCCCTCATATTGTTTGTACCATTTTGCTTTCCCAAACCAGCAGCATGTGAAAGTGTCTGTTTCCCCAGGTCTTACCAACAGAGTATTTTGACAAACAGGGATATTCATAAATCTGATAGATAAACAGTGATATTTAAGGTGCATTTCTCTTATTTTGAACAAGGCTGAGCATCTGTTCATATAGTTAAGAAGGATTCTTTTTTTCCTGTAAACAATCTCCTTTTATGACTCATTTTTAGTGGAACATAGATCTTTTCATTCTCTATTTTTAGAAGTTCCCTACAATTAGGAATATTAAGTCTTATCTGTGATGTAAACTGAAAATGTTTTTATTTGATTGTCACTTTTCACATTTTATTTCTGAGAGAAAGGTTTGTAGTACTAACATGGACAAAGACTGTGCTTAGAGAATTTACAGCAAAAGTTGCATGAGCTATCTTAACATTGGAACAGTTACCTACTAAAAATCTAACATATTACCAACATAGCAGATGTATAGATTTTTCCCTACTGCTAAAAATATCATATGATGCACATGTAAGTCACATATGGGTGGGCAAGATTCTGGAACACAGACTCAAGACAAAAGAATTATAGATATTTAAGTATGCCCTGCTAGATACAGAAAAATCTCAAAACCATTCTCCAATTAGTGACCAAAACAAAGGAACAAAATACAGATTTGTTTGCCTGGGAACGAATGAAGAGAAATAGAAAGTGAATAGCAAAACAAGCTATTTGAAGGAAAGACATCCTTACTTGAAAGGAGTTAAAATGTCACCCCTTCCACTGGGATATTTTGTGAGGCAACCATCAAGTGGCCTGACAGCCCATGGTAAAAGATACCCGCCTCAGATTTCAATGTTACACATATAAGAAGTTTGAAATAATTTAAAATAGCCTCTCTGAACTTCTTAACTTTTTAGAAAGGCAAGATAAAATAGTGATTAAGCAATGGGTCTTAAGGTTAAATTTGTATTCAAATTCACCTTTTGTATTGTATTATCTATATCTTAAATTTGTTCAAGGTACCAAACTCTCTATGTTTCCATTTTCTTTTGTGTAAAATAAAGATAAAGAGAGATTCGCCATGGGGCAGTTGTGAGTATTAAGTAAGAACTTTCCTTAAAGCACTTAGTGCAGTGCCTGTTAACACTGTGTGCTTGATAAATCATCTACATATGGAGACTTTTATATGGTCTTGATACTGGGTAGGGTATGATGTGTTGCTTCGTGGGTTCTTTAACTCCACCAGAGAAAGGAATTACAGAGCAAGATCAAAGTATAACTTAAGGCAGAATTCATTAGGAACAAGACAAGCTCAAGGGAAAGCACTGTCTGCTAAGAGAAGGCATGTGCTTGCCTTTGACAGGAAACTAAGAACAGAGGGCTGCAGATATCTGGTCACAAGTTTTGATTACCATCTCTCAAACTTTAAGGTCACAAGGACCTTCTAAATAATTAAAGCTACTGCCTGACTAGATTTGGGATTTTCTTAGAACATCATGTCTGTGTTTTAGGCAATTCTCTACTGTTTTTGTGATTTACTGCACTGGTAGTTCCACATTCCAACACACAAGGCGATCAGGTCTGATAGCCTGCCCGGTCAGGTGAAGGTGTATACAGATAAAAAAAAGTCTGAATGCTTAACCTGTTCTAAATTAGATCTGCCTAAGAAAATCTCACTAACTACTTCTAAACTTTGTTAAGTATTTCTGCCTCAGACTTATATATATTTAACTCTCATGGTAAAGCTTTTTTTTTTTTTTTGTGAGCAGGAACCCTACACTGTCTTAACTCTGTTTCTAGATTATTAGCATACAAAAACAAAGTTCTTAAAATAATAAAATAACAAAGAAAATGTCTTTAGAGTGGGAAAAGTCCACAAAAAAGTATTAATAGAACAATGTAAACAGATATGTAAGTTTTTTGTTAATTTTGGCTAGTTGTTTATTCAGGAGTTATGTACCAAAAGCTCAACATAGGCTGTACAATAGTAGGCCTGTAGACAAAAAGTTTCTAATAATCAAAACAACAATTATTGATTGGATGGTTATATACCAGGCACAATGATAGAAAATGTAATGACATAACACATCACAGAGATTGAGAGTATAGACTCTGGAATATTTACTGTCTGGGTTTGAGCTGTACTTCCACTTACCCTGGGACCAAGGGGGAGTTTATGAAACTCTAAGATCTCCTGTTATTCTGTCTACTAAAGTGGTGAATAATAGTACCTATCTCATTGTTAATTTGCTTTGATTTATGTCCCCCTTCTAGTTTCTACTTATTTGATTTCTGAGAAGTTTATTGACTTTCTGTGGTTAATAATCTCCCCAATTTCCTCACTTGTCAAATGTGGGTAATATTCCCTATTTCCCAAGGTATTAGTAAATATTAAATGACACAATGCAAGTAAATAATTTAGAACACTGTCTAGCAGATAGTATGTTCTCAATAAACATCAGCTATTTTTTACTAGGATAAAAAGGCATAATCTACATAAAATACTTAGCCTAGAGTCTAGAATACAGTATGCACTAAATAGTACATTATTATTATTATTATTATTGTTGCATATCTATTTAAGGACTAGAAACTCAGACTCACTACCATTCATCATGTAACAAGAGTCAAAGAGAACAATATCTAAGATGAGTTGTCTAAAAGAGATATAGATGGTATAAATACTCAAAAATGTATATTGTGCTAAAGCCAGAACATCAAAGGGGCTACTCCTGATTCAATATTGAGATTTCCAGTGGAATTGTTGTAATTGAAGTTTGCTTTTGCATTATGACATCTGCCCAGGTCAGTAGACATTATTCTAAGAACGCCTATGAAAATACTGATCTTATTTATAAAAGAATATATATTTAAAGTGTGGATAAACATATAGCATAAATTGCAGTAACTTAACAATTTAAAAACGTACAGTTCAATTAGGTTAAGTATATGCACATTATTGTGCAGCCAATCTCTATGCAAACCAGTGTTAAGCAAACATCTTGCATCTTGCAAAACTGAAACTCTATGCTCATTAAATAATAACTCCCCATTTCCTTCTCCCCCCAGCCTGTGACAACCACCATTCTTTCAATTTCTATAAATACCTTTCATGCAATACTTTAAATACTTCACATAAGTAAAATCATACAGTATTTTCTTTTTGTGACTGACATATTTCACTCAACATAAGTTCCTCAAAGTTCATCCATGTTGTATCATGTGACAGCATTTCCTTCTTTTTGAAGGTTGAACAATATTACATTGTATGTATATGCTACATTTTGTTTGTCCATTCATCTGTGGGTGAACATTTGGGTTGCTTTCACCTCTTGGTTATTGTGAATAATGCTGCTATGAACACGGGTATGTAAATATCTCTTAGAGATCTTGCCTGCAATTCTTTTGGATATATACTTAGAAGAGAGATTGCTTGATCATATAGTGTTTTAATTTATTCAAGCTACTATAACGAAATACAAAATACCTTAGACTGGGTAATTTATAAGTACTAGAAATTTGTCTGGAGGCTAGGAAGTCTAGATCAAGGCACCAGCAGATTCAGTGTCTTATAAGGACATGCCCTCTGTTGATAAATACAAGTTGATGCCTTTTTGCTTCATCTTCACATGCTAGAGGCCAAGCAGAAGGACCAAATAAGCTTCTTCTACCCCTTTTATAAGGGCATTAATCTCATTGAGGGCACTAATCTCATTTATGAGGGCAGATCCTTCATGACCTAATTATCTCTTAAAGGCCCCACTTCTGGATACTATTGCATTGAAGATTCTGTTTCAACATGAATTTTGGAAGGACACATTCAAACCATAACGTATGCTATTTTTATTTTTAATTTTTAAGGACCTACTATACTGCTTTCCACAGTGGTTGCACCATTTTCCATTCCTACCAACAGTACATAAAAGTTCTAATTCTTTTACATTCTCATCAACACTTGATATTTTCTGGGGGTTTTTGTTTATTTGTTTGTTTTCTCGCTTGATTGCTTATAGTAGGTAGCCATCCCATGCCCAGTGGGTGTAAGATGGCATATCATTGTGGTTTTGATTTGAATTTCACTAATAATCAGTGTGTTCAACATCTTTTCATATGCTTATTGGTCATCTGTACATCATCTTTGGAGAAATGTCTACTCAAGTCTTTTGTCATTTTTAAAAATTGAGTTATTTGGTTTTTGCTGTTGGGTTGTGGGAGTTTTTTAGACATTCTGGATATTAACTTCTTATCAGACATATAATTTGTGAAAATGTTGATTGTGTCCTTTGATGCACAGAAGTGTAAGAATGTTTTTAAGGATACTGTTGCTTGCAATCTACAGCATCTTCTTCATAAGGATAAATAAGAAACAATTTTCTTGGGATTCAAGGATAGAAATGGTAGTTTCCCATGAACAAATAGTTTGCTGTGATCCCCTGGATGGCAATGACATCGAGTGGCACAAAGTTGAACTGTGGTCCAACAGGAGAAGCTCAGAACCTCAAGACTGCATTTTGTGTAGGAGATTTATATTTTTCCTTTGTTCTGTTCTTTTTGAAGTTATTTTCCCATGTAATTATTTGAAATAGTTTAAAGGTGTGGTGATTTTAGCTATTTACCTAACATTATTTTTCAGCAGGAAATTACTTTTTAATAGTCACTAAAACCATCTACATTTTACATAGAAGGGAACTATGTCTCAGCATCTATAAATAACTTCCCGAAGGTCACATAGCAAATGGTAGAAGCCAAGATTCAATCCAAGGCCTAATCCGTGGATTTTTTTCATACAGTGAACACAGATGCCCATAATATGGGACAGAAAGTATCATTTGTGATGCAGTCACTGTGTTCTCTAAGAGATCGTGAGAGGTGAGATCACTGTCTGCAGGGGTGAGCAGGGAGGCTGGAGCTTGAAGTCAGAGAGAGGAGAATGAATGACATTAAAAAAATATGGAAATAAATAAAAATATGATCTAGAAATATTGTAGTCTGGATGCCTTACCCTAATTTTTGTTGAGTTCGGTACAGAGTCTGAGCAGAAAAAAAGAAAATAAAGCAGAAGATATAGATATGAGCCACAAAATGGAGACAATCAATTCTTGTCACAGAGATTTAAACTTAGTTCAGTAGAGAGTCACAGAAAAATGTTTTGCAGGATTCTGCTTTAAGACGATTCCTCTGGTGGCATGTCTTAGGTTAGCTTCTCTAGAATGAGAGGTGAAGAAAATGATTTATTGAGGGGTTTCCTCAAGTGAAACCTGTATAAGAGTGAGAGAACCAGGAGAAGACAGGGGGAAAAGTTAGGCAAAGATATGGTTCCCACTCAAGGCTACTCACAGGTCAATCCCATAGAGAGCTCTGTAATGTGAATGACCTCATATTCTTTCAGTCAGTCATTATAACATTTCAATAAGTTATTTACTGAAGACCAACTCAGACATCTCTGGTCAGGGTGACTCCCATAGGGTTGAGACAATCCTTAGAAGGACAAGTTTATAAGCACCCAAAATACATAGCAATTGAAGGATGTCACTCTGCCCTAATAAAGGGAAATTGAGTAGACATCAACCATGTCTTCTATATGGCATTTTGAAGGATGAATTAGAATCACAGAAGCCTAAGGAAGAATTATACGTAGATGTAAGATGTGCTACCATCTGAACGAGAATAGTGACTGTATAGGCAGAATAATAGCTTCCCAGAGATGTTCATGTCTTAATCCCCCAAATCTGTGAATGTCTTACATTACATATTACAAATTACATGGTAAAAGGGACTTTGCAAGATTAAGATTACAAATACTGATACGGAGAGATTATCTAGGCTATTCAGGTGGCCTCCACCTAACACGATTCTATTAAAAGGGAGAGTTGCTCCTGGCTGGAGTTTTACAGAGATGAGATGTTGTTAGTTTTAAAGGTGTAGGAAGCGGGACAATCACTAAGGGACACAGGCAACTTCTAGAAGCTGGAAAAGACAAGGAAATAGATTTCCTCTAGAATGGAAGGAAGTCCTGATAACACCTTGACTTAATTTAGCTCAGAAGACTCATGCTCAACGTACAAACTACAGAGTTGCAAGATAACTTTGTATTATTTTCATTTGTTATCGTGGTAATAGAAAACCAATATAGTGGTATGGAAGGGAAGGGAAGAGACTAATGAACAAAGAATTAATAGAGTTCTCCGAATTAGAAAAAAAATCTTAAAGTAACATTATTTCTCTGCTTTCACTTATTTCTTCATTTTAAATAGAATAACGAATTCTTATCACCTTTCTAGGAATTCATAAAGTAACCTTAATGGTCATGGAAAATAATTTCAATGAAATTATACTTGAATTAGAATATGATGATACGATTCATATTTTATAAAGGATAAGAAAAACATAGCTTTAGTAAATGCCCAAAATTGGTAAGGGAAGATTAAAAGGAAAACAGCTATATTTATTTTTATCATTACATTTAACACATAGGTACCAAGTCCACACAAATTGTAAATCATTCTGATTGGCTGATTTTTTAGTGGCTGCCTGAGATTCATTTTTTTCTTATTCGGAAAAATTCAGGACTGTGAGCTTCATGGTCACCAGAGGGTGCTATGGGACAGGCTGTCCTGCTTATCCAAGGCAGGCCGAGGACGGTGGCTATGGCTCTGGGAGCCCACGACTCCTTTCTATTATCTGGCACTTTTGAAAATCAGATGTGAGGGTGGGCCAACATGTTTGCACTCACATAAATATATTTCTCAATGAAGACTTATTTATGACAACTGTTGGCATCTTTATCAATAAAAAAGAAAAATAATAAATGTTCAATAAAATTCAGCAATTTCCAAGAAGCCTTCAAAAAATAGGCGTATTAGATAAGTAAAGGAACATCAACTGTGTTGTGCAATTTAATTAAACGAACACTCCCCTGAACTAGTGCTGGGAAGAGAGAGGGTGTGGGGGCGGGGAGGACATGTTATGAGGATGATACTTAACTAAGTGTCAAGGCATCAATCATTTATCCAGTGAGGGTTATGGCTCTTTCAGTTCAAAGAATGATTAAAGGTCTTTGGCTCACCAAAAACAGTATAGACACCAATGCTGCCGCAAGTCAGAGCACAGGAAAAAAAACGCAAGGACAAGAGCCCAGTCGAGTCACAGCCCCACACAAACTAATTTACGACTCAGGCAGCCAGGGTTTTGCAGAATATACTGGAAGGAGCAAATGAACCTAGAAATGGTGATAATTATATCTTTGTACATAAAATGAACATAGACCATAACTGCAAGAGAAGGGATTATTAATCGTTAGGAAGGTCATAGCATAAGAAAGAGACCAGCTGGGGCGATATGATGAGGGACACACAGAGAAGGACAAGCCGGACGAGGGCAGGAGACCACGCCTGCCACTTACGGAACTTGCTATTATACAGAGTCAATATGGGGTTCTGTATGGAGTTAATATGGTTGGGTTTTAAATAATTTTAAAATATTATGATGGATTATGAAAGGGAATTCATATGTAAAAATATATTCACATATTTTATTTATTTCATTGTTTAATGAGCCAGAAATACATTTTTGTTTTTATGAGTTAGAGTCTCACACTGTTACCCAGGCCGGAGTGCAGTGGCATGCTCATGACCACTGCAGCCTGGACCTGCTGGGCTCAGGTAATCTTTCCAACTCATCCTTCCAAGTAGCTAGAACTACAGGCAGGCACCACCACACCTGGCTAATTTTTTTATTTATTATAGAGATGAGGTCTCGCCAAGTTGCCCAGGCTGTTCTCGAACCCGTAGGGTCAGGCAATCCTCTCAACTCAGCCTCCCAAAGTGCTGGGATTGTAGGTGTGAGCCATTGCCCCCAGCCCAGAATGCATTTTTATGTACAAAGTCCAAAGGTGTATTCTATATGGAATACAAGAATTCTAGTTTTGTCTTTTTGTAAGAATAATACAGTTATTACAAAATAGTTTTTGTTTTAAAATGTCAGGATTTAGCCGGGCTCGGTGGCTCAGCCTGTAATCCCGCGCCTTTGGGAGGCTGAGGTGAGTGGATTGCCTGAGCCCGCGGGTTCGAGACCCGCCTGGGCAAGCGAGACCTCATCTCTACAATAAATAAAAAAATTAGCCGGGCG
>CAUYQG010216056.1:0-12586 GCA_963574415.1 Tarsius wallacei | reverse complement strand
ACAATTATTCTTTTTGTGATTCTGAAAGATTAAAATTTTAAAAGATTAAATTTTCATGGGCCTCTAAACACATTGTGGGATGATTGTGCAGGGGATGATTGTGCAGGCTTGATGGAGAAATGGAGAAATCGGGCCTCTCCACTCTAAAACCTTTCTTCCTTCAATTTCTTGGTTTTCTAGGAGAAGGGAAAATTAAGGGAAGCCGAGGTCGAGGGAAACGGACTGAGTCATAGAAGCAGAGTTTGTCTAGCAGTAAGACTTTTAAAGTCATTGTGATTAGTCATTTTAAAAATCTTTCTTTAGTGTTGGAACTGTTGTAAAAAGATGAATTCTTATATTTAATATCAATATATACAATTGATCAAAATGGTCAAAGTGGGTGGGTGCTGGGGCTCTTGCTCCCAACCCACCATTCACATGCTGTGTGGCCTTCGAGGAGTCTTCACTGACTCTTAAGGCTCATGGAAGCGTAATCTGATACTGCACCTCTTTTCCAGGGAAATTCCATGAGATCCAGAGAATCTGAGCTACTCCCAGTCACTCAGCAGATCAATAATTACCCTGAGGCCCAGGCCTGGGTATCTGGATTTCTGAGTCAGGGCTGTTTCCTTCCACTAGCCTCCTCCTCCCCTTATGCCTCTCTGGGTCCAAAGTGACACAGTCAAATCCAGTTCTGAAACCTCTGAACATGATTTTAATTGAAGATATGTGAAAATAAGATAGGTTAGCAACCTTCCCTTCATCTTCGATGACTTTTTTGTTTTGTTTTTGAGTTGGGATCTCACTTTCTCATCCAGGCTGGAGTATAGTAGCATGATCACAGCTTACTGTAGCCTCGACCTTCTGAGCTCAGGCGATCCTTCTGCCTCAGCCTCCTGAGTAGCTGGGATAGCTGGGACTATAGGTGTGCACTACCATGCCAAACTAATTTTTTTATTTTATTCATAGAGATGAGGTCTTGCTATATTGCCCAGGTTGGTCTCAAGCTCCTGGGCTCAAGCAGTCTTCCCATCTTGACCTCCCAGAGTGCTGGGATTACAGGTATGAGCCACTGTACCTGGCATTCAGATGCCTTTTTAACCCTTAGTCCCTTGTTCCCTTAGCATGTTGCTTTGGGACCAGGCAGCTGGGTTCAGCCACATGTAGAGATCTCAGCCACTGTGATGTCCCTGTTGTGTAGAGGGTGCTGCTAAAATTTCTTACTGACCAAGGTTTGACTATCCATGATGTAAAAGGTCTCCAACACATTTCTGTACAGTGGAGTCTCATGGACATAAGGAAGAAGCTGGTCCCAGTTCTGCTGCCAACCCATCTGGCCTGTAGGGCTATGGTCATCTGGCTGGTTTCCCTGAGGATCATGTGTGTGATGGCTCGGAAAGCAGTTGAAGCAAGGGCACTAGTTGATTGTAATGTGGAGTCACAGATAGGAGCACAACACCTCAAATGATAGATTTTGTGTGCTAAGTGTGCTACAAATAGTAGATGATTAATACTGAAAATGAATGAAAGAATGAATGCAAAGGCATTCATATACCAGGAGAGGCTTAGGTTTTCTCTGTGAAGTCTCCTTTGGGTTTGAGGCTCAGGCCATCAGATCCCCCTCATTCTCCCTCTGATAGGTCCAATTGTCCCTGTGAGATTTGCTGAAGATCCTGGGGAATAATAAATTGCTGGCAAAGAAAATACCTCATCTGAGGATGGGCTGAAGACTCTGGAGTGCGAGTGCTGACTCAACAGATCCCTCCATGTCTCCCTGCTGTCAGTGCCAGTTCTGCTCTGGGCTTCATTCTCTTCTGTACCTGGAGACTTCTAAGGAAAAAGTGAGGTATGAGCTTCAAATTACAGTGAATCCTCACTCTGCTGGGTGAACTTGGGCAACTTGTGTGATCTCGCTAAGCCTCAGTTTCCCTATCATTGGAAAACAGTGATACTTATCTCCCATCATTGCTTGAGGGTCAGTTTGGATAGTATCTGAGAAAGCACTGAGTACTCTTTCTCTCCTGGACATATGTCTCAGGAACTTCTCCCACAGACACATAAGGAACATTTTCAAGGCAGCTCATCATGGCTTTTATAGCAGTGGCATGTCGGAAACACCATCCCTGGCAGGGATGGGGGGTAGGGGTGTACTAGTAAACTGTGGGGAAAGCCTACTCTGGATTACCTCTTAGCCATTAGAGGGCACATACTAGATTTGCACATAGCAACATGAGCAGCTCCTCAAAACACTACTTAGTAAAAAAAGGCCAGAAGCAGAATGTGTGGATCTAGAGCCCAATGCCAGGTGTGTAACATAAAATGTGTGAAAACAAATATACCCCTAAATGCTATACAAAGGCACATATAAATAAAAGGAGATGCATCAAATACTTTAGAATGACTGGACACAGTGGCTCACTCCTGTAATCCTTTGGGAGGCCGAGGCAAAAGGATTGCTCGAGCCCAGGGATTCAAAACCTCAAAACCAGCCTAGGCAACATAGGGAGAACTTGTCTCTTAAAAAAAATTAGCCAGATGTGGTGGCATGCACTTGTAGTCCCAGCTACTCAGGAGGCAGAGGTGAAAGGATCACCTAAGCCCTGGAGGTCGAGGCTGCGGTGAGCCATTAGTGTGCCACTGCACTTCAGACTGGGTGACAAAGTGAGACTCCAACTCAAAAACAAAAAAAGAAAAAAAAATCTTAGAATAGTGGAGTTAGGAATGGAAATAGAAAAGTAATAAGTAAAACAAAATGGTAGCGTCCAATGATGAAAATGTGCCTTGAACTGGGGAGTTTGAGTGAATCAACTTTCTGCATCTTAGATTCAAAAATGCAATTGCTTAGTAGTAAGCCAATCACAAGATAGACCTAGTTGTACCTAACTAGTTATACCCCACTCTAGAATAGGGTTTCTCAATCTTGGTGCTATTGATTGACACATTGGACTGGATCATTCTTTGTCAAGGGATGGGGGCTGGCCTGTGCATTGCAGAATAGTTAGCAGAATTCCTGATGGCCTCTAACAACTGGATGCCAGAAGCATCCTTTCCCCAGTTATATCAATCTGAAACATCTCCAGAGACTGCTGAATGTCCCTAGGAGTGCAGAGTGACTCGTGATTGAGAACCACTGACTTAGTGGTAATAGCAAAACGAAGGATGGACTACCAGAAGAATAGGCTTCCTGCTGTGTCCTAGGCAGAGATATACAGGTCCAAAACCTGTATTCAGTATCACAAAAGTATGCCCACACAAAGAAGAAGGAAAATAGAAAGGACAAAGTACCAACAATAATCAGACCTCTGTACCACAAGCAAACCAGAGTTTTGCCACCCTGGGGCATTTGCTGTTGGAAGACACAAGCGTATTTGATTTGTAAAGAAATTGAGAAAAAAAAAAAAACACTTCATTGTTATTAAGATGCATATGTGTGTACATATAGAATATATATTATTTCTATTGTTTGCTTATTCATTATTTATCCTGAATATTTTTGTTTTTTCCCCTGTTGATTCTGGGTAGGGTGAAATACTATACTTTTTTCTCTGAGTCATTTTCTAAAGAGAGTAGTATATAATTTGCCAGAGTAAAAGAATATTAACTCTTGAGGAAAATTTTGAGAACATTTTATCATATAGTGGGTGTTTAATAAATATGGACTAGACGACATCTTCCTCAACTTGGTCTGCTATGTGGCATATATTTTAATGCATTCTTGTGTACCTTGTATTCTGTCACTTGTAATTTATGTCCCTTTGGAAAGGTAGGTCTTGTGTTTAAATATATTATTAGCATCCCTTGAAAACATCTGTTTTGTAAACATCCCATCAATTCTGTTCCATGGCATGTTGATGATGAAACTGGAAAACCTCTGAAGAGGTAAAGAAAAGGGGACTAAGGATGTTACAGCTTTCTAAAACTCTGGCTGGTGTTAATTGAAAATGAAGGAACTTTCATTCCCCTTGTCATTTTGATGTATCTCTGAATTTTTGTAAACGGATTTTCTTTTAAGCTTCAGAGATTACAAGCTATGCAATATTCCACCTCAGCTGCTATAATTGATTAGCTACATTTTCCATTTTAACAGCGCAGTGACTAGGGTGAAAAATAATAGATTATAGTTCCAGCCTTCTAAATCGAACTTCAGTCTGTTGCCTTTCAGTTTGAGACAAAAGAGTTTCCTTAGAGTGTCTCCGTTTCTCTTTGATATCAGTGTTTTCAAGTGTGATGCACACTTAATTTGGCAGAAATTTTTTTTTAATCTCAGTCTATGCAGATGTGATACTTGGGTTTGGCTATAAGCTAAGGTTGGTTCCTGCGCTCGGATACATGGGTAGGAGACCAAAACAAGGTCTCTTTATTTTTAGATAATAAGTTAGCTCAGGTTCAGTAAATTTATCTGAAAGAAAGTGCTTATTTTAGAGAATAGAAAAGTTGCCATTTTCCTAATATAGTCCTTGATTTATGATTTATGCATAGCTTGATTATCCTCTAAGTTTGAGTATATGTAAGTGGAATTATAGCATTTCAAAGAAACTATCCATTCAGATATGTACCTCAAAACACCATGTGGAGGAAAAAAAATATTCCAACATGTCAAAATTCTAGTATGACCTGCCTGACCAAAGTTTTATGGAGGTAGGATTTTTTCCAACTACATTTCCAAAATATGAAGAACAAATTTATATAGTTAGGATAATGTAAGCCTGTTAATGTAAACCTTTGAGTTCTTTAAACTATTCTCAAATGTTTAGCTTTCTTATCAACATATTACTACTTAGTAAATGTTATTTCTCTTTTATTAAACCTCCATCAGGAATAAGCACATCCATAGTAATGAATGATGGAAGGAAGAAGGTACAATTTGCCTCTTGGATTACGGCCCAGTACCCAGGTCGGAGGCTGAAATCCATAGGGTGGGACAAGGGATGCTGAGAGTCAGATGTTCTATTAATGTCCAACCCAAGGGGAAGCAGCTGAACTTCAGACATCTTGAAGTTTCCTTACTCAGTGGGGCCAAACTGTTTCAGGTAGATGAGGCAGAGGTTCAAGACTGCACAGTACAGCGCCCAGGAAGAATCAGATTGGTGGTCTGGAACAAAGCAGAATGGAGGAACCACTGTAAGAATGGCCCTTTGCACGCTCTCACATGATCCTCCAATTTCAGTTCATGAACATATATGCCTTAGTTCTAAGGTAAGGAGACTGAACATATGATAATGAGAACCCCTATGTTCTGTGAAAAGCCTGGGTAGGATTGCGTGAGGGTGGTCATTGCGGATGCCTAGGGAGCCACAGGGCCAGTGGCATTTTCAGAGGGGGACCTTGTCACCTGGACACAGAGCCCCACAGTTAACTACTGAGAGTTGCATAGCTTTAGCAACAGAACACAGTTGTGAGATATCATGGCTGGGGGTGGGTGGTTGGAGCTGTGGTAGACAGTGAAAACGAAACTGAGTATAAGGACTTCTGAAAGGAATAGCAGAGTAATAAGTCTATCAGCTTGCCCTCATGTGACCTTGCATCTGTATACTCTCCATGCTAGTAGAACCAACAGAAATATGGCATAAAATAGTAACTTATTATTAGTATTATTAAATTCTGCTTTTTTAAATAGAAAGTAAATATTAGCAAAACATTGTTAGAACAGTCACTGTCATTTCTTAAGGTGTTCCTTTATTTGAAGCCTTTGAAAAAAAATGGAACATGTTCTAAAATCTTGACTCCCCAATAAACATTCTGGAAAATTTCTTATGAATGGGAAAAACACGGAAACAACAACGGAAGTTACCCACAAAGAAGAGATTTCTTTTGAAGTATAATGTACCGGCAGCAAAATGTAAAGATTATTAGTGCATAGTTCAGTGAGTTTTGACAAGGCATACAGCTGTGCACCCATGGCCTTAATCAAGATCTAGAACTTTTCTATCTCCCCAGAAAGTTCTTCTTGTCCCCTTCCAGTCAAATCCTACCCCCTAATCTTCCACTTCCAACTCCAGGTTACCACCAACTTGATTTCTTCACTATAGAAGCTTCATTTGTTCTAGAAATTCATATAAACAGAGCCATTTATTATGTGCTCTTTCACGTCTGGTTTCGGTCACTAAACATGCTGATTTTGAGATTCATTCATGTTGTTGCATCTAGCAGTGGTTTTAACTATTTGTTGCTGAGTAATATAACATTGTATGAATATACCACAATTTCATTATCCACTCACTCACTGATGGAAATTTCAGTGTTTCCAATTTTTGGCTACCCTGAATGAAATTCTTGTGAACATTTGCATACAAGTCTTTGTGTAAACATATGTTTTCATTTCCTCTGGAAATGAAATACCTAGGTGTGGAATATTTAAGAGTAAGAATATGGAAAATTTATAAGAAAGTATTAAACTCTTTTCCAAAGTTGTTGCACCATTTTACACCTCCCACCCCCAACAGCAATGTATGGGAATTCCTGTTGCTCCACACCCTAGCTAACACTTGTTAATGCAAATTGTTTCATTTTAACCATTTTATTGGTTTTATAGTAGTATCTCATTGTGGTTTTAATTTGCATTTTCTGATGACTAATGATGCTGAATATGTTTTCATGTTCTTATTGGCCATCTGTAATCTTCTTTGGTGAAGTGTATTTTCAAGTCCCATTTTAAAATTAGGTCATTTGTCTTTTTGCTATTGATTTGTAGTAGTTCTTTTTCTCATCTGGATTCATGTACTTTGTCATGGATTATGTATTGTAAATATAATCAGAGTCTGTGGCTTGCCTTTTCATTTTCTTAATGGCGTCTTTTGGTGAACAGAAGTCTTTAATTTTGATGAAGCCCAATTTATTACTTTCTATTATATCATTAATGCTTTTTGGGTCCTGTTTCAAGAAATCCGCCTACTACAAGGTCAAGAAGATATTTTTCTATGATTTCCTCAATACATTTTATACTTTTTGCATTTACATTTAGGCCTCTGATCCCATCAAGGTATTTCTTATTTACTACTCATATAAAAACTTGTCAAGGACAGGAAAAACACTTTATAGAATAAAACAGCTCTTTGTGAAAATAATGGCATGCAAAACATATGTCCTAAAAATAAGTTATTCATAGTAGCCTATTAAATTACAATCATGTATTAGTAGGCAAGTGATTTAGAAAA
Source organism: Tarsius wallacei (assembly GCA_963574415.1). Taxonomy (NCBI): domain Eukaryota; kingdom Metazoa; phylum Chordata; class Mammalia; order Primates; family Tarsiidae; genus Tarsius; species Tarsius wallacei. The sequence goes on along the minus strand of CAUYQG010216056.1, from coordinate 5,453 downwards.
TCAGCAGCCTTTCATTCATTCTGTTGGGAGAGCTTGCTAATTAATGTAAAACTCGCTTTGTAATAATATGGGAAAGATAATCTAGCTGAATTCAGTTTTTCTAACAAAAGAATGTGCAGGTTTTCACATGCATTTCTTTTACACAGATGCATTTCGCAATTTGAAATAATTTCTTATCAATGGCATATTGTCTCTAGAAATAGTTACGGCTTTGGAAATCTCTTTCCTCAGCTTCTGTGCAGAACAACTCATCAGCCCTTTTCTTTAATAAGTGGCACATGGCGAACCCTCCAAGAGGTATGGAGGGTGGTCTTCATCAGCATCAAGGCCAGCTGGTACAGATGACCTCCCACTCTATAGCCAAGAAAGAACTCCAGAAAAGTTCAGTTTGCAGATGAAAATTGCTCTCTCCCTTTTTTTTCTTCCTGCCATCAAATATTTACAAAGCATCTCTGATGTACCAGTGGTAATACACATAATTCCAGGAGGCCACAGATATTTCTTGATCATTAAATATAATTTTCTTGTTAATTTTTACCTACATAAACTATGTGAATAAATAACTTCATCAGAGTTCTTCAGAGAAACAAGACCAATAAAATATATATGTATGTATATTTATGTATGTCTGTATGTATAGAGATAGATAGATTTATTTTAAGGAATTGGCTCATGTGATTGTGGGGCCTGACAAGTTTGAAATCTGTAGGGCAAGCTGGCAAGCTGGCAACTCAGACAGGATTTCTATGTTACGGTCTTGAGGAAGAATTGCTTCTTCTCTGAGAAACCTCAGTTTTTGCTCTTAAAGTATTCAATGGATTGGATAAGGCTCACCCACATTATGGAGAGGAATCTCCTTTACTTAAAGACAACTAATGGTAGATCTTAATCACATCTTCAAATTACAATAATACCTACACTAATGTTCAGTCAAACATTAGTTCCAACCATAGTCTAGATAGGCTGGCACATAAAACTGATTTGTCACAATCACGTCTAGAAGATCCTTGACTGCTAAGTCAGTTGGAACCAAAATCTGCGATAATAAAGTCAATTTTTTCAAAAGCAATCCAAATGATCACAAATTTTGTGAATGAGGATTGCATGCATTAAAAGCTTTGTATAATAAAAATACTGATTCCTGCTTACTTGAAGGTAAACAATGGCTACCACAGGCATACCGTTCTTGCTTAGTTTCTATAGAAATGCTAAAGACAGAATGGGCCCCTTCTCTTAATCCAGGGAGCAAACATGCCTAGCAGTGCATAATCCAAGCCTTATCTTTTCTTCTGGAAATAAAACTGGAGTGTTGGACTGCCTGGTGAAGAAGCAGACTCCTGCATTGTGTGAGCTCCTTTTCCAGCTCCACAGGCTCAAATTTGTTTCGTTGTCTAAAGGGCACCTTAACCTTAACATGCCTAAAATGAAATTATTGACATTTCTCTTTAACCTCTTTCCACTCAAGTTCTCCTTAGGTTGGTAAACAGTACCACTGACCATCTGGTTGCTCAGGCAAATATGTAGGCATTATCCCTAATTCTTTTATTCCCTTCCAGTAGTTACAATCCATCACCAAGTCCTGTCAGTGTTATCTCTAGAACGTATCCTAATCTGTCCATAATTCATGTCCACTAATATCATCTTGGTCCTGGCCACTGTTGTGCATCACCTGGACCACTGAAATATTTTCCTAACTTATCCTCCTGCTTCTGTTCTTGCTTCCGCAAAATTCTCCAGCTGTAGGAGTGTGGCTTTCCTAGAGAGTAAGGCTATGAAAAGACTACAGGGTCCACTCAAGTCTCTAGAGCTAAAGGAGAAGGTGGTCAGTATTTTTGGAGTCAAATAAATTCAAACCGTAATTGTTTAGATTTGGGGAGGGGTTCCAGGCTTCCATTAAGAATCCCATTACATGGAGTCGAGTTGTCAGACCAGCTCATTTGGAGTGTTAATGTGTTGACCACAAAGAGAACTCAGAGTTCCTTTCAGGGTTGTATACAAGAATCTTGTTGGGGCTGAGGCATGAGCCTCTTTTCAGGGAACCAGACGACAAGCCCAAATATCACCCGGGAGGTAACCCAACATTCCTGGGGGATGCCATAACTGCTAAAACAAAAACATTAAGATGTTCAATGTTTAACTAAACAGTTACATTTCCTTGACAGATAATTATCTTTTAATTTAAAGGAAAAAATATAATTTTGAAAAAAATTTAAGAGAATCAAAACTGTAACTAATATTTTTGTGTTTAAGAATCGTCTATACATATTTGGTATTTAAGTGTTTACTATATTTAAGAGAATGTGACCTATTAAAATAACCAGTCAGCTTTGTGATACCAATTCAAAATGTGTATTTGACTTGTTGATTTAAACTTGTGATTTTAGCTTGAAATCTTATGAGGTTTATCAGCAATATTAGAAAATTCAGTTTATCAACATATTTACAAATTTAATCTATTAGAGTTATAAATAGTACATGAGTACTTAGAAAGGTTTATTACTCACACAGTTGAAGCACATAAAAAAGGAATAGAATATATTAAAATTTTAAATGCTGTTTAACATACTAGAGAGAATCTAATCAACTGTATTGGCAATGGTAACAAACATTAATTAAAGATCCCCCAAGAGTGATTATTTAAATTTGGTAGATTTATAAATACAATATTATAATTAGTGAGTTGAATTTAAAAGCTTGAGAAGAGCTCGTTTTTGAATTGGAAATTTTAATAAATTAGTTAATAACAAAGTAAATTTTAAACATTATTTTTTTATAAAACTGATATGAGAAAAAGAAAAAAATGCTTATTGATGTTTAACGTCTAACTTTTCTATTTTTGAGTAGTCAGGAGCTACCCAAGGATTATGATTCTGCTTTTTATTTTGAGATTCAAGGGATACATGTGCAGGTTTGTTACATAGGTATATTGCATGCTGATGAGGTTTGGGCTTCTATTGAGCCTGTCACCCAGGTGGTGGTGGTACCCAGCGGGGTAGTTTTTCAACCTTTACTTGCTGCCCTCCCTCCTCCCTTTAGGAGTGCTCCAGTGTCTGTTGTTGTTCCCACCCTTGTACCCCTGTGCATACAGTGTTTAGCTCCCGCTTATTAGGGAGAACATGTGGTATTCAGTTCTCTATTTCTGTGATAATTTGCTTAGGATGATTGTCTCTAGCTGCACAAAGATTATAATTCAGCTCTTGCCAACTATCATAAGAGCTTTTTTTAATGATGAGAAAATAATATCTTGTTTAATCCACCCAGTAACTGATGAAGTAGGCGCTATTATTCTCCCTGTTGTCCAGATGAGGAAGGAGAGGTGCAGGATATGTATAGGACTTGCTAAAGTACACAGCAAGCCAAGAGTACTATTGAGATTCATCCCCAGAACTACAGAGTATGAAATATTAACTGTCTGGGGAAAGAGTTCTCATCGCATAGAACATGGAACAAAAATACAGAGGTAAGTGATTAGTTACCTGAATACTTGGAAACCCCAACTGGGCCAACTTATTGGGTCTTTGAAGTCCAGTACTCCCAGCTCTCAGCCTAACCCTACTGTTCCCTTTCTTGTAATTCTTCTTCATTCTGTCATCCTCCTTCTATGTGGGAAGGTTAAGTCTTTGATCTGAGTCTCCCCACCTATTGGCTGGTAAACGCTTTCATTTTCATCTGTATCATTGTTTATTTTAATTACCATTTTCGTGTTGTCTCTTATCTCTAACTGTGACTTTTGCCTCAATATTAAAATAATTCCAGCCTTCAGGAAGCAGGTGGACAGACATTTGTGGAGCAAAAGTGTTCTTAAAATCAAAGATAATCCCTTGTTTCCTTCCAGAGGCGGTTCTAGTCAGTTCTAAAGGCCTATTCCTAGACTTCCTGTCAGTTTTCAGAGGAGAAGGGCTTGTGCTGCTTCTTACAGGAAATGAAGTTTGCCTTAGGTCTACCAGCAAACACACTTGGCTTTGCCTATTTTCTTTTGTCATATGTGATAGTTTAAAATATGCTCAAAAATTCTTTGACATGCTATCCCAAAAGTAGAACCTAATTTCTCTCCCCTTGAGTGTTGACTTAATTTAGTGATTTGCTTTTCATAAGTAAAATAAGGTGGAAGTGATAATACATGACTTCAGAGACTACATCATAAGAGGCATCGTGGCTGCCTTTTGCTCACTCTTGGATCACTCACTCCAGAGGAAGCCAACTGCATGTCATAAGGGCAGCCCTATGAAGATGTCAATGTGGCAAGGAACTGAGGCCTCCTGTCATAAGCCAGCATCAACTTGTCTGCCACATGATCCATTTTGGAAACAGATCTTTCAGCCCCAGTCAAGCCTTCAGATGACTGTAACCCCCAAAATACCATGACTAAAATCTCATAAGACCCTGAGCCAGAACCACTCAGCTAAGTTGCTCCCAGGTTCTTCACCCACAGAAAGTATAAGACAGTAAATGTTTACTGTTAAACTTTACCTGCATGATGTCCACTTCTATACCTAATTCTGAATCGTACCTCATGTCTTTAAAATAAAATAAAATAACATAAAAAATTAAAGGTCATTTGTTATGTAGCAAAAGATAACCTAGTACACCTTCCTTGGCTGAACCCTGATCTGGACATCTTCACATCCTCACTTACTCCTAAAAAACTCCTCTTCACACCAACTCACTCAAGGTCCCTGAGACCATATCTGAGTTTCCCCATCATTTTTGAACATCGCATATTTAAAATAATATTTGTACCACAAGCTTCCTTTTGTTATGCTTTGGATTGATTCTTATGTCAACAATGTTAGATTTCCTTCTGACACTAAAGCTTTAAAAAAATGAAGCATGTTGTTGGAAATAACCCTTATTCTTCAGAGAGGAATTCCTGTAATTTGGGGGCAATTTTAATGTATTGCATCTATTCTACATTCTTTTTCTGGACATTAAGAGCTTCCAGACATGACTTCATTCTGGTAAATCCTTGTAGACATGAAGGAGACACATCCTCCTACTTTGTGGTCTGTGGTTAAGAAAGATGAGCAGAGAGGTTATGTGCTATATGCTAAAATTTAGATCAGTAATTCTCAGCCCTGCCTATACATTACAATCACCTGAGGAACATCACCAAAAAAGAAAGCAAAGCAAAAACAAAAAATAGAATCTCTGTTGGGGTAAAAGCAGGAATCCATATACTGTATTTTATTAGTATTTTTGATTCGGGGGCACCCACGTGCAAGTTTGTTACATGGACATATTACGTGATGGTGAAGTTTGGACTTCAGTTGCACCCACCAACCAAATAATGAACATGGTACCCAATAGGTAGTTTTTCAATCCTTGTCCCCTCTTTCCCTCTCCCCCTTTAGCCATCCCCAGTGTCTGTTGTTCTCATTTTTATATCTGTATGTATCCTGTGTTAAGCTCTCACTTACTGGGTGTTAAGTGGGAACACCCAGTGTTTGATTTTC
>CAUYQG010216042.1:0-10270 GCA_963574415.1 Tarsius wallacei | reverse complement strand
TTTTTGATGTTTCTGGGTATGAAATTAAATTATTCATGAAGGGATCTAATTTAACTTCCTCTTTTCCTACTTGGAAACCTCTAATTTCATCCACTTGCCTGATTGCTGGCTAGGGCTCCCAGTAATATGCTCAAATGGTGGCGTAGCCAGTCAGACTATGTGAGTTCCTGTGTGTGTGAGTGATTGTGTGGATGATTCGACATTTGTTTCTGTGTGTAAGTGTGACTGTAAGAGGCTGACTGAGTGGGGACTCAAGTGCAAGTGGGCGGGACCCTCCTGGTGAAGTCACTGGTGCCACAGCTGCTCTGCTTGGACCCTAGTACACCCTGGAATATAGAAGCCGAGTGTCCTTTTCCAAAATCAACACAGCTTTTCTTGGGAAGAATTGCTGGAGTGATTGCTGACCCCACCACCATAGAGATGAGCTGAACTGAACCCTGGTGGTAAGGACCACGGAGAGAGCACAGCAAGGGAGCCTGAGTCAGAGTCCCAAGGAAGCAGCAGGGAGAGGTCACCTCGAGCCTGGACTGAGCTCTAGAGCCTTGCCACCAGATGTCGAGATCCAGAGATTGTGGTAACTACTGGGGAGAGAGCTACTGTACTCATTTGTGACAGGAGACGTAGCCAGAAGAGAAGTTGAGCAGATTCTTTAACTCCTGAGCAGAGAAATGCTCCAGGATGGCCTCTGTGGAACAGCAGAACTGCATCTTGAAACTTTGTGCTGATCTCTGCATTGCATCGGGCTTCTCTTTGTGACCTCAGAGAACATTGCTCCCAGGGCACAGACCCTGGTAGATAACAGCAGATGCAGTATCACTGACAATTAACCCTCTGTCCTAAGCTAGTTGTTGGGCAATAGATACAGACAGTGGAACTGACTAAGAAGGAGTATGGTGATCACCTAGCTGACTCACCTCCACCCCTAGCAATAAGGCAAAGAGATTGGGAGGGCAGAGCAAAGACAGGAGGCCCCATTCCATCACTGTAAAATGGATGCCTTGGGAGCTTTGACTACGCTGGGAGAAGAAGGAAGGGGATGAGATCTCGAGAGACATTGTCAAGTGATTTCAGTCCCCTTCCCTCACACAGGTGTGCACCAGTGACCAATTGCACACAGAATGGGGTGAAGATTCTAATATCTTAATTTCTAACAGTGAAGAGGAAACCTGCAGTAACAGAGCTGCAGTCACAGAACCCATCACAAGAGGGACCCCTCCCCCCAAGAGACATATTAAAGCTGAGAACTCTATAAATTTTTTTTTGGGGGGGAAGGATATTTGTTTGTTTAATTACCTCATTTGATTGCTTTGTTTGCTGGTTGTTTTTCTCTTTTATTTCTTCCTTCTATTTCACTCTCTTTGTTTTTCTCTTTTTCTTTTGTCTTTCTTCTTTTTTGCTCTTTCTTCTCCTTTCCCTTTTTCTTTCCTTCTTCCTTCTCTTTTTATTCTTAAAACCTGTCTTGGACTCGGGGGTTATGCAAGTATACCTACTGTAAGGTCATATTGTGCAGAGATAGAGAGTGAGTCCCAACTGGCCCATTAACTAGATAGTAAACATTATGGAGCAACCCCTTCAGGTCCCCTCCCACTATGGGAGGTTCTCTGTCCTGTCCTCTCAATAAATCCTGCTTTCTAAAACAACAACAAAAACCATTACCTGCCAATAAATTCTGAATACTTGCAGTCCCTCCCTCTCCTCTAGAAAGTGCTCAAAATTGTAAAGAGAACAATGACCCACCCCCAGCCCTACTTTATAATTGAACAAACACAGGAAGGACAAAAGGACTCAAGGAAGGACAAAAGATAGAGCAATTATCAGAAGTGACTGCTTCTCCATTTTCCACTGAGCAACAGAATTAAATGGAAAGATAAGAGAACTACTACAAATGAAGAGAAAACAATGAAAAACTGCTAGTAACCATCAGAGTCCCAGAAAAGAGTCAGTGCAAGAAAGAATAGCTACTGGGGCACAAACAATGACCATCTCCAAGAATGACAATACCCAGAAAATATTTACATAGATCAGAGAGTTGTTGGATAGAATGAATAAAATCAAGAAATGTAAGGGCTAAAATGAAATGAAATTGCAATGGAGCCAGTCAGTTTCAAAAAAACATACTTTGAAATAAAAGAAATAAAGAACTCCATCCAAGAAATAAATAACAAACTAACATGCATGGGAAGCAGAACTAACCAAGCCGAAGAAAGAAATTTAGAGCTTGAAGATCAAAATATGGAATTAACAAAATATATTAAAAATATAGAAAAAAAAACTTAAGAAGAAAAAAGAGTCTCTCTGAGAGATGTGCAACTTTATCAAGAAACCAAACACGTGTTCAATCAGAATTCCTGAAATAGAAAGAGAAATAGAAACCCCCTGGAAGAAACGTTCCATAAGGTCATTCAAGAAGATTTCTCTCATCTGACCAGAGAAATGACTATACAAATACAAGAGATTCAGAGAACCCTTGCAAGACATTTTATGAAAAGACCAATCCATAGACACATAGAAATTCACCTACAAGAAGTCGGTATAAAAAAGAGAAATCCAGCCGGGCTCGGTGGCTCAGCCTGTAATCCCACGCCTTGGGAGGCTGAGGTGAGTGGATTGCCTGAGCCTGCGGGTTGCGGGTTCGAGACCCGCCTGGGCAGGCGAAACCTCATCTCTACAATAAATCAAAAAATCAGCTGGGCATGGCAGCGCGCGCCTGTAGTTCCAGCTACTTGGAAGGCTGAGGTGGAAGGATCGCCAGAGCCCAGCAAGTCGAGGCTGCGGTGGCCGGAAGCGGCCACTGCACTCCAGTCTGGGCAATGGAGTGAGACTCCAACTCAAAAAAAAAAAAAAAAGAATAACAACAGGAAAATAGGCTATGCTGTGTAGAGCCGTCTTAGAATGCCTGGGGGAAAGGTTTTACCCAGTGTGAAAGTGAATGGGCAGCTATCAAATATTTTAGGAGAGAGGAATAATATAGTTTGAACTGTCATTTAGGAAGCTCATGTTAACGGTCTTATTAGCAAATGAATTAGGAGGTTATGTTCAGAGGCACAGTTATGCCACTAATAGATAAGAACAAATCTTACCTAATTATTTCCACTTTTTCTTATGGTAGTAGAAACAACTGGTTAATGAGACCAGTCTGCTTTTCTAGAAATCAATGACTTCTTCAGATCTCTGGTGAAGGAGGTAAGATTCAAAACTTCCTGTGCCTACATTTCTAAAAACTTCTTCAGTCAATAACTCAAAAAACAACAGATGCTAGAGAGGATGCAGGGGAAACACTTCTACACTGTTGGTGAGAGTGCAAACTAGTATAACCTCTGTGGAAAACAGTGTGGTGTTCCTAAAAGATTTAAAAAACGATCTCCCATACAACTCCACAATCCTCTACTGGGAGTAGTATACCCAAAGGAACTCAGATCACTCTATGAAAAAGCTACCTGAACACACATGTTTATTGCAGCACTATGCACAATAGCAAAAACATGGAACCAACTGTGCTGCCCATCGAAAGAGGACGGGATAAAAAAATGTGGTACATATACATGATGGAATATTATGCAGTCATAAAGAAGAACAAAATCATGAACTTTGCAGCAACTTGGATGGACTTAGAGTCTATAATACTGAGTGATCTATCACAGAAACAAAGAACCAAGTATCACATGTTCTCACTCATAAGCAGACCTTGAACAACTATTGTAATACAAGAAGGGAACTGGCAGTAGTGGGAAACTGCCAGAGGGGAGAGGCAGAATTGGCAGCAGTGGGAAACTGCCGGGGAGAGGGGGCACACCTCATCAACAAGAGTACCTGCATAATGAACATTTGTATACCTAACCCTGAATTGTACCCCACATATTAAAAAAAAATTCTACACACAGACTTACTATAACCTCACATCATAACAACCACAGAAACAGGCATACATAAAAGTCTCCTAATCCTACTCTTCGTCTATCGGACCCTCCAATTTTTTTTCATCTCATTGCTTTTCCTATCCAGTAGGCATTCTCCTCAGATATTCAGTGAAGGAATTATACATTCATCCTAGTCATCTTATTAACTAGAGTATACGTGACATAAAATTGTTAGGTGATATTCAAGGAAAGTAACAAAAAAGTCACATTTGAAGAGTAATGTTTTGCCTTCACAAACAGAAGTTACCAAAGTAAGTTATCTGAAGGTCAAAAATGTTTACAATTTACATGCACAACAAAGATAAAAAGAATTCCTGGTCAGAACTACTCCTCAGGAATCCTGGAAGCAATGTGAAACTCAAGCTGTGAATCTGAAAAGGAATGTAAAGTATTAGCAAGTACTATCAATGTACTGTCATCATTCCCTAGAAATATTTTCCCCTTGTTTCTGAAACATCATCCATTTTTATCTGGATTATAACAGCTCCTCTTCTGTCTCCCTTGTTTTGCTGGCCAGCGGAATAGATGAGTCATTTCACCATCTGGGCTAAAGGAAAGAGAGATGTATGGCTGAATGAAGCTGCATATTATCTGCATAATGATGGCCATACAGTCCAAAATATCTTTCATTCTTAGTGTCCTCATCTACACTTAGTCCTTCTCCAAAATAAAATTAGGGGGTATTCTACAAAAGCAATTTCTATCTACTTATTCCCATCTTTAAGTCAACATTCCAAACTTTTGGCACTAGAAACTCCAGGCAACAATAACTTTTCAAAGATTTTGTAATGTCTAAGAAGGTTGAATTAAATTAGTTTAATTTAGCAAAATATACAATGTCATATGTTTGCTTTTTTCTTGAAATGCCATTCGAAATTCTAAACACTACTTCTTAAAAACAAGGTCAACTCAAGAAAAGCTAAAGTCAGTTTTTGCTCATAGGTATTACAGAATTAGGGTTGACAAAATGGTGCAAATTTTTCATTCAGTGCATGTGTGTGTGCGCGTACATGTTGATTCTGCTAAACAGCAGGATACAATGGTGATGAAAGTAGACATACATCTTAACCTCATAGAGTTTATAGATAACTGGAAAAAATATAAACTATATATAGAATACACATATATTTCTAGGAATGAGATCTGCTTTTAAAATATTATAGATCATCAACTCTTGCTTATCTAAGATTGAACTTTCTTTCACAAAGAAGTAATGCAGGCTATATGGTTCATTGCTTTACATTATTGTATTTTGTATTATAGCTTTATGCTTTATTTTCAGTTTTTAAAATATGAATAAGAATTTCAGTTATTTGAATAAATAAGTCTACTAATACAATAATAACCTTAATGCTATAATCTAAAAGTGATACATGCATTGCTGAGGAAAGGTGACAAAAATTGTGATAAATTTGGTAATCGAATTATGTAAAACTTGTCATAATAAGAAATATATCTTTGGTCTTTGTCCTCTGTGCTTTTTGCACAGGTCCTAAAACCCTTCTAATTTTCCAAGTGATAGGGATGCTAGGAGCATCATTTTTTCCAATATTTGGTCTTTTGATTCTCTTAAGGGCTCTTAAATCCCTTAAAATTTTCTGTGTAATAGGAATACCCTTTATTTTAATGAGGCAACTCTTGATGGGCTTCTGAATAACTTCGGGATAGGGGATGGTCACCAGAAAGACTAATCATGGCTTGGTCTTTCTGGTGACCATCCCCTATCCCGAAGCTATTCAGAAGCTCATCAGCTTGGAATCTGTAACCTTACCCCATTATCTGGGAATGGGAGAAAAGTGGGATATTGAGTTAAAAATTGACTATACCTACATAATGAAGACTCCATAAAAATTCCTCAAGTACAGGATTTGAAAGTTTTCAGGTTGGTGAACACATTCATGTGCCCAGAGGGTAATGTAACCTAGCTCCACAAGGATGGAAGCTCCTTTACTCAGGACCCTTCTGAACCTTGCCTTATGTACCTCTTTATCTGATTGTTCATTTGTATTTTTTATCATATCCTTTATACCTAATCTGTAAATGTGTTTCGCTGAGTTCTGGGAGCCAACATAGCAAGTTATAGAACATGAAGAGAGGATTGCAGAAACCTTAATTTGCAGCCAAGTAGGACAGAAGTGTCAGTAATCTGAGGACCCACTACTTGTAACTGGCATCTGAATTGGGGACAGTCTTGTGGGACTGAGCTCTTAAACTGTGGGATCTGACATAAACTCCGAGTAGAGAGTGGCAGAATGGAATTTAAGTGTAGGATACCAGCTGGTGCCCAAGAATTGATCAATGTGGGAAAACCCCAACACATTTGGCCACAGAAGTGTTGGAAGTGTTGAATGTAGTAGAGGAAATGGTTTACTTTCCTTTTTAGTTTCCTATGCAAGTTATATAAGGTATATAGTAGGTTTTTTGGGTTTTGTTTGTTTGTTTGAGTAGGGGGTCTCCCTCTGTCATCCAGGCTTGAGTGCAGTGGCACAATCATGGCTCACTGCAGCCTTGACCTCCTGGACCCAGACGATCCTTTTGTATCAGCCTCCTAGGTAGCTGGGACTACAGGCATGCACCATAATGCCCATCTAATTTTTTTATTTTCTTTGTAGAGACTAGGTCTCACTATATTGCTTAGGATGGTCTCAAACTCCTGGACTCAAGCAATCCTCCCACCTTGACCTTCCAAAGTGTCAGGATTATAGGCAAGAGCCACAGCTCCAAGCCAGCAGTCCCTCTTATTCATGGTTTCCTTTGCCATGGTTTCAGTTATTCACAGTCAGTCAAGGTCTTAAACTACTACATGGAAAATTCCAGAAATAAACAACTCGTAAGTTGTAAATTTTGAGCTAAGTAGCATGATGAAATCTCAGGCCGTCTTTCTCCATCTGGCCTGGGACATGAATCATCCCTTTGTCCAGCATATCCATACTGTACAGACTACCTGCTCTTTAGTGTATACAGGTAGACCTCTGAGATATTGTGGGTTCCATTCCAGATCACTGCAAGTAAATGACATTGCAATAAAGTGAGTCATCCAAATTCTTTTGGCTTTCCATTGTATACAAAAGTTATGTCTACACTATTCTGTAGTCTACTGTGTATACAATAGCATTATGTCTAAAAGACTCAATGTACATACCTTAATTTTAGAATACTTTATTGCTTAAAAATGTTGTCATCTGGGTCTTCAGCAAGTTGTAATCTTTTTGCTGGTGGAGAGTTCTTGCTTCAATTTTGCTGCTTGCTGACTGATCAGGATGATGGTTGCTGAAGACTGGGGTTGCTGTGGCAATTTCTAAAAATAAGACAACAGTGAAGTGTGCCACATTTATTGACTCTTCTTTTCACAAAAGACTTCTCTGTAGCATGCATTACTGTTTGGTAGCATTTAGCCACAGTAGAACATCTTTCAAAATTGAAGTAAATTCTCTCTAACCTTACTGCTGCTTTATCAACTAAGTTTATGGAATATTCTCAATTATTTGTCACTCCAATAATGTTTACAGCATCTTTACCCAGAGTAGATTACATCTCAAGAAACCATTTTCCTTGCTCATCCGTAAGAAGTAGTTCTTCATCTGTTCGATTTTTATCATGAGATTGCAGCAATTCAGTCATGTCTTCGGGCTCCATTTCTAATTCTAGTTTTCTGCTATTTCTATCACATTTGTGGTTACTTTCTCTACTGAAGTCTTGAGCCTCTAAGTCATCCATGAGAGTTGGAATCTTTTTTTTTTTTTTTTTTGAGTTGGAGTCTCACTCTTGCCCAGACTGGAGTGCAGTGGTCGCTCCCGGACACCACAGCCTCGACCTGCTGGGCTCTGGCGATCCTTCCGCCTCAGCCTTCAAAGTAGCTGGAACTACAGGCGCGCGCTACCACGCCCGGCTAATTTTTGATTTATTGTAGAGATGAGGTCTTGCCAAGTTGCCCAGGCGGGTCACGAACCCGCGGGCTCAGGCAATCCACTCACCAAGGGAATCTATTTCTTCTAAACTTCTTAATGCTGATATATTGACCTCCTCCCATGAATCATAAATGTTTCTAAAGGTATATAAGATGGTAAATCCTAGCTGGATACTCTGGCACACACCTGTAGTCCCAGATACTTTGGAAGATGAAGTGAGAGGCTAGCTAGAGGCCAAGGGTTCAAAGCTGCAGTGAGCTATAATTGTGCCTGTGAATAGCTACTGCATTCTAGCCTTGGCAACATAGTGAGACCTCTGTCTCCAAAAATACAGAAATGCATAGAATGATGAATTCTTCCCAGAAGCGTTTTCAATTTATTTTTCCCAGATACATTGGAGGGTCCACTTAGCTATGGCAGCTATAGCCTTACAAAATGCATTTCTTAACTAAGACTTGAAAGTCAAAATTATTTCTTGATCCATGTTGTAGAGTGAATGTTATGTTAGCAGACATTAAAACAGTATTAATCTCATTGAACATTTTCATCAGAGCTCTTGGGTGATGCAGTTCATTGTCAATGAGCAGTACTATTTCAAAAGGAATCTTTTTTTCTGAGCAGTAGGTCTCAACAGTGAGCTTAAAATATTTGGTAAACCATGCCATAAACAGATGTGCTCTATTCAGGCTTTGTTGTTTCATTTCCAGAACACAGGAAGAGTAGATCATTCTTAAGGGCCTTAGAATGATAAATAAGTATCAACTTCAACTTAAAGTCAACAGCCGCATTAGCCCATAGTAAGAGAGCTAGCCTGTTCTTTGAACCTTTGAAGCCAAGCATTGACTTCTCTAACTATGAAATCCTAGATGGAATCTACTTGCAATGAAAAGAATGTTTTGTCTCCATCGAAAAACCTGTTGTCTTGTGTAGCCACTTCCATCAATGATCTCAGCTAGATCTTCTGAACGACTTGCTGCAGCTTCTATACCAGCACTTGATGCTTCACCTTGCACTTTTTGTTATGGTGATGGCTTCTTTCCTTAAATCCCATGAATCAATCCCTGCTAGCTTCAGATTTTTCTTCTGCAGTTTCCTTAACTTCTCTCAACCTTCATAAAATTGAAGAGAGTTAGGGTCTTGCTCTGGATTAGGCTCTGGTTTAAAAAAATGTTGTGGCAGTTTTGATCTTCTATCTAGACAACTAAAACCTCTTCATATCAGCAATAAGGCTGTTTTACTGTTTTATCATCCATGTGTTCACTGGAGTAGCACTTTTAAATGTCTTCATAATGTGCCCTTTGCATTCAAAGGTTGGCCGTTTGGTGCAAGAAGTCTGGCTTTTGGTCTATCTCTGCTTTCAACATACCTTTCTTTTTTTTTTTTTTTTTTTTTTGAGTTGGAGTCTCACTCTGTCGCTCAGACTGGAGTGCAGTGGCCGCTCCCAGCCACCGCAGCCTCGACCTGCTGGGTTCCAGCGATCCTTCCGCCTCAGCCTTCCGAGTAGCTGGAATTACAGGCGCGCGCTACCACACCCGGCTAATTTTTTGATTTATTGTAGGGATGAGGTCTCACCAAGTTGCCCGGCGGGTCTCGAACCCACAGGCTCAGGCAATCCGCTCACCTCAGCCTCCCAAGGTGCGGGATTATAGGCTGAGCCACCAAGCCGGCCAACATACCTTTCTTACACAGCTCGATCATTGCTAGCTTTTGATTTAAAGTCAGAGATGCACAACCTTTGTTTCACTTGCACACTTAGAGACCATTGTAGAGTTATTAATTGACCTAATTTTAATATTGTGTTTCAGAAGAGGGAGAACCCAGGAAGAGAAAGATGGAAAATGGCCAATTGGTGGAACAGTCAGAACACATATAACATTTATCTATCAAGTTTGATCTTATATGGGCATGGTTTGTGGCACCCCCAAACAACTCCAATGGTAACAGCAAATCGCACAGATCACCATAACAGATACAATGATAGTGAAAACTGTGAAGTTCTGCGTGAATTACCAGAATGTGACACAGAGACATGATGCTAACACATGCTGTTGGAAAAATGGCATTGATACACTTGCTTGATGTAGGAGTGCCACCTTCAATTTGTAAAAAGCACAGTATCTGTGAAGCGCAATAAAATGAAATACAATAAAATGAGGTATGCCTGTATAGGTTTTGATACTATCCATGGCTTTAGGCATCCACAGGAGCGGGGATCTTGAAACATATCCCCCTCAGATAAGGGGGACTACTGTAGGTGAGGGAACTGGTAATGTCCAGTAAGAAAAGCAGATGACAGCCAGGCTCGGTGGCTCAGCCTGTAATCCCGCGCCTTGGGAGGCTGAGGTGAGTGGATTGCCTGAGCCCGCGGGTTCAAGACCCGCCTGGGCAACTTGGCGAGACCTCATCTCTACAATAAATCAAAATATTAGCCGGGCGTGGTAGCGC
>CAUYQG010216033.1:0-13953 GCA_963574415.1 Tarsius wallacei | reverse complement strand
TCTGTCCTTTGGCTGTTTTAACATCTGAATTCCTGGCCTGTTCTTCCTGTCTGTTCTCTACTCTTACTCCTTACTCATTTCCTCTTCCATCCTAGTTTTCTCCTGTGCATTTCAAGGTCCTCCCTATTCTCCAGGATTTTGTGTATCACTGAAGTAACAATTTTGCTCCTCTTTTACCTTTTATATCCAGTATCATAATGGTTCAGCCTTTTACTCATGTGTATTATTCTTTATGACAATCTTTTTTCTACTCTGGTTAACCTACTTCTGTGGTAAAACTATCTCCAGCAATGACCGATATCCAAATACCTACTTAAAATTCTTTTGGAAATAAGGTAGACTATAAACAAACATTTTTTTCTTACCATTAACTATAGGTGACTCTAAAAATTCCTGAATTGGTTACCTCTAATAGGTTAAAAAAGAGTAGTTTGGTATTTTAACACTGATCAACACAATATTTCTCAAATTGTTATTACATGGTATGTGTTTTTTAAAGTTTAAAAGTTTAGGATTAAAATATTATTTCATCTACTTTGGTATGGTATATTTTTCAGAGAACTCCTGGCAGGCCTATCCAGATAATAAATGTCTTTTTTGTAGTACAGAACTCTGCTGTCTTTTTTTTTTTTAAGTTTTTGTTTAACTACTGAAGCAAGTTGAAAATTCATTTTTGGAGACATTTTGACTTACCCTCAAATCCATCTCCATGCTGAAGTGGAGTGTCTCTCACAGTAACAAGTCACACCCTTAAATTTCTGCAGTAGATTAATCAGGTTAACCATTTACTCACATGAGTACAGGTTGTGTATCCCTTATCCAAAATGCTTGGGACCAGAAGTGTTTTGTATTCTGGATTTTTAAAAAAATTTTGGAATATTTGCGTTAATCCAGAAATCCAAAGTCTAAAGTGTGCCAATGAGCATTTCCTTTGAGTGGCATGTATACTGCTCAGAAAGCTTTGGATTTTGGAGCTTTTCAGATACAGGATGATCAACCTGTATACATCAGGAAGAGTGGCACTTCAGAAAATGCCTGAATTCAATCATGAATTGATTGTTATTCAGCATGTACTTATGAAGACATCTTTGAAAATCCATTCATGTATTTCGTTAGGAGTAGATACATAGTATCATAGCAATTACAGCCTTATAATAAAATTATATATGTATCTCTTCATTAAGAAGCTTTATGCTGCCCGGGCATGATGGCTCAAGCCTATAATCCCAGCACTTTGGGAGGCCGAGGTGAGAGGATTGCCTGAGCCCACAGGTTCGAGACCAGCCTGGGCAACATGATGAGACCTTGTCTCTACAATAAATAAATAAATTAATTAATTAACTTGGTGTGGTAACACATACCTAAAGTTACAGCTACTTGTAAGACTGAGGCAGAAGGATTGCCTGAGCCCAGCAGGTCGAGGCTGCAATGCCTGGGAGCGTGCCACTGTACTCCAGCCTGGGTGACAGAGTGAGACTCCAACTAAAAAAAAAATAAAGAAGCTTTATGCTGTTCTAGAGCAGGAATCCAAGACCTGTTTATTTTGTCTTAGAATATTGCTTTGTTGAGACACTTTTGAGACCATCAGCATATCCTACATTGAAGTTGATCCAACATGATGTTTATTTCCCTAAAATCACGTATTAGACTTTGAAATACGTTATATTATCTTGAATTATGTTTGCTGATCATTAACCTGTTTACCCCAAAGAAAAGCAAGGCATGTCTCCTCCAACTATATTATTTAAACTAAGGAAGTCTAAAATTTATGCAGCAGTACCATCTAGTGGCAAAAGAGGAAACTGCTTCGCTATTGATTCGCATTGTGTGTGTGTGTGTGTGGCGGCCAGGGAAATGATGTGTATTAAGGGTTAGGGAAATATGCACTCTGTATTTTTTAGGGTATTAAGGAAATAATTTATTTTTGAAGTACAATGATGGCATTGTGGTTGTGCTTAGAAATAATCTCTTTAAATATACGTGTTGGAATGTTTACAGAATTATATGTCTGAGATTTGTTTTCAAAATAAGTTTTGGGTGGAGGAATGGAAATAAAGGAAGTGGGTGTGGGTATAGATGAATGAAGATTGACCATAAGTTGGTAATTATTGAAGTGGGGTGTGAAAATACATGAAGGTGTATTATAATATTCTCCATACTCTTGTATGTTTGAAATTTTTTTTGTGATCAAAATAAAATGGAGATTGCATGGGGTTTAGATGTCCCAGAATCAGATAAACACAAAATTGCCTAAGCTAGAAAAGTTTGCCAAAATTGTGCTAAGCTTAAAATTGTGTACTATATTTTTTACTCCAGGGCTAGAACTGTTTAAACTGACTTTAAAATGCTGAGCAAAGCAACAAGGTAAATATGGTTGTATAGAGATGTAAAGCATTTGAACTAAAAGATGGCATGGTATAGGAAGAATTATCTGTAGACAAATTATTAATGGAGCATTAATTTATATCTTTACTGTATTTTGATGACGTGTTTATACATTGATCTATGAAGCTGTAAAACCATGTAAGTGTAAAATATTTATCTTTTCAGAATGTGAGAAAAAAATTCAAACTGACACCTTTTATAATATATTTTGAAGATTTAATAAGCAAATGTATTTATATCTGGTAATGAAAGAATCTATAACTGTGATGTACTAAGATAAACAGAAGTGGGTCAAATGGCAACCCCCCCCCAAAAAAATAGCACAACTGCTGATAGGTAAATATTACTGATATGACCACAGCATATTTATCTCTAGTGAATAATTCCCTAATGTTCCTAAAATCTTAAAATGTTTCTAAAACAATGTGTGATTGCATATAATTTTTTTAAACTGAGCTTCCAGAATTTATAAATACAAATGAATATTTTCTCCTCAAAACTACCATTAAAACTACCATTTAAAAGCTACCATTTCTCAAAGCACTTCTTGAAACATTTTGTTTGGAACTGTGTTGCAGTTGTGATCCATTTTCTTTTTTAACCCTTTGAAACTGAGGGCCTCTTCTTCTAGGTTGTATGCAGTATGCAGCCCCAGGTGGTCAGTCCCACTCAGCAACTAGAAAATACAGGATAAAATACAAAAAACATACTTAAAAAAAAAAATTAAGACATAAGGTTTATTAAAGGAAAGATATGTTGTGAAGGGCACAACAGGCAGGGCAGCAGTGAGGGTGTCTGCTGTCTGCTGCCCAACACCTCACTTTAAAAGACATTGGAGAACTGTGGAAGTGTCAAGAAGTATATAATTCCAATGAACTGAGATTACTGGTGATTTTCTTCACTGGGGATATTGATTCTGGATATGGACTAAGATTCATCATTGGCATAGGCAGAAGGACTCCACTGGGAGAAAGAAACTATTGGAGGTCTTACAAAGATGAGAGTAAATGTGAAGTATTGGCATTTAGAGGAACTGCAAATGCATGGCTAATTTTACCATGGAACATTGGCTGAGTCTTGTTGTGATGTAGGAGGCTGGGGTTGGACTAAAAAGGCAGAATGCTAGATGACAAAGCCCTGCTATAGGGAGAGATGCATTTCTTTTTCAAGTTTGGAAAATGTCTTGAGTTTTCCTCTGAAGACATTTGTCCAAAATAGAACTTTGTGGAGCTGGAGATTAAAGACCTAAGATCACAGTCTCCAAGAGACAGAACTTTTAATGCTAAATAGATAAGTGCCACCGGAGAATAAGGCTGAACTGTAAAGGGCAAAGTGAAATAGCCCATATTCCTGCAATACTTAGGAGACTTGTTAGAGGGAGACCTACACACTGTATCAAATGTGGCTGGTTTTCCATTCAAGACAAATGTCAGATTTTATAGCTGAATAGGATAAGACATTAAGAGCTGAGAAGATGAAGATCTTTCATATTTTCAATCTGAACATAGAGGGACACACTCAAGGAACTGGGAAAACCATACCAGATGTGAACTTAAAACTGCAACAAAGTCCCAGTTCATTTTCAGTTTCTAATTGGATTAAGGAGATCAGACCCCCAGCAGTGGAAAGAGCAAACTCTCTAAAGGAAAATATGATCAGTCATCTTAAGTCTCTTGCTCTTGTGTACGTGATTGACATATAGTCAAAAGTTATAAGAAATGCAAAGAAATGAGAATATCACTGATAATCAGGAGAACAAATAGATAATAGAAGCAAACCTAGAGATGATCCAGATATTGGAATTAGAAGTCAAGGATTTTAACATAAGTATTATAAATGTCTTGAGGAAAAATTAGTGAATGAAATGATAGAAAATATTGACAGAATTGTAATCTGTAATAAAAAAGAATCAGATATTCTAGCATTTAAAATGTATTTGATAATAACTTACTAGGTGAGCTTGATAGCAGGTTGAACACAGAATTAGTGAACTAATGAGAAGACAGAATTAATGAACTTGAAAAAGGGTCAGTAGAAAATATTCAAAGTGAAGCCCAGGGAGAATAAAAATGGAACTGTATATGAGAATTAAGAGGGAGACAAGCAAACGTAATTGAAGTCTCAAGGCAGAGAGAATGAAGCAAAAACAATATTTAAACACTTAGTGGCTGAGAATTAATGTAAGTTGGCATAAAGTTATTAAGACAATGTGGTATTTAGACTTGACTATAGAGGAACCAAAATAGAATTCAGAAGAATGCCCACACGTATATGATCACCTGATTTATGACCAAGGCATCCCTGCAAATCAGTAGAAAGGGATGATCTTTTCAACAAATGATACAAGGGCAATTGGATATCTGTATGGAAAAAAGAATCCAGAGCTCTGCCTTATATCAGATGCAAAAATCAATACAAGATGTGTTATAGACCTAAATATAAAAGAAAAAACAATGACTTCTCGAAGAAAACATAGGTAATAGTTTCATGTCCTGGGACTAGGCATTCTTTGCCAAAGCACTAACCATGAAAGGGGAAAAAACGATAAATTAGACTTTGTTACTTGATTAAATCTAAGAACTTTTAGTTCATCAAAAGACTTTAGTATACTTCTAGAAGAAAATAGGTAGTATCTTTTGGGCTTTGGAGTAGACAAAGTTTAAGACAAAAGATGAAACATAAAAGAAAAAATTCATAAAATGAACTTCATTAAAATTAAAAACCTATGTTTTTAAAGAGATTTCATTAAGAAAATGAAAAGGCACCCGGGCACAGTGGCTCATGCCTATAATCTCCTCACTTTGGGAGGCCAAGGTGAGAGGATTGCCTGAGCCAAGGAGTTCAAGATCAGCCTGGGCAACATGGGGAGACCTCATCTCTACATAAATCAAAAAACTTGCCAGGTGTGGTGGCTCATGCCTGTGGTTCCAGTTACTTGGAAGGCTGAGGTGGAAGGATCACCTGAGCCCAGGATATCGAGACTATGGTAGCCTTGATGATGCTACTGCACTCTAGCCTGAGCAACAGAGTGAGACTGCAAATCATTTATAAAAAAAGTAAATGAAAAGCCACTGAGAAGAAAATATTTGTAACACATATATCTGACAAATGACTCGGTTCAGAATATATAAGGAATTCCTAGAAACCAGTTAAAAAAAAAAAGAGATAGTCCAGTTTTAAAAATATAGCCCAAAGACTTGGAAAGATAAGTCAGAAAGGAAGATAAATGGCCAGTAAGCACATGAAAAGGAATTTGGCATCATTTGTCATCAGGGAAATGCAAAGACCATTTCACTCCTACTCAAATAACTGAAATTTAAAAGACTAATCACACCATATGTGGAGTGTTGGAATGCTCAGACATTGCTGGTAGGAGTATAAAAAAACCACTTCAGCAGTTTCTTTTAAAGTTAAATCCTGTGACTCAGCGTTTGAATCTCAGAAATGTATTCAAGAGACATGAATACGTGTCCACTAACAGAATGAGCAAGAATGTTCATAGTGACATTCTACGTAATAGCCTCTAAACAATCCAAATGCTCCATTAAGAGGAAATTGGATGCATAAATGAGTGTATTCATACAGTGGGCTACTATATACTACACAGCATTACAAAATAATGAACTGATAATGCAAGAGCATGAATGAATTTCACAGATAACTGTTATGAACAAGAAACGTGAGACACAAGACTGTTTACTGTATGGTTCTATTTTTACAAAGTTCTATTTATACAAAACTCATTATATTTATATAAATGAATTTTAATAGACGGGCATGCCAAAATTCTGTTAAAAAAGTCAGAATAGTGCTTACCTTCAGCAAATGAAGATAAGGCACTCAAGAGAACCCTCTGAGGTGCTAGAAGTGCTCTGTATGGTGATTTCATAGGTATGGAAATTCACTGAATACTTAGAATTAGTATACTTTTTATATGTATGTTGTACCTCAATAAAACAGGGGAAAAAATTTACTTGAGGTTAATTTTCATTATGGAATAGCCATAACTGTTCAAAGAAGACCAGTGAGTAATGTAAGTCATACTAGATGATGTCATCTTAAGGCAAAGTAACTGGATGTGACTGTAAGTTAACGTGTACAGTTTTTGTTGGTGAGAGTCATAATTCAGAGCACAAACAAAAATAATTTAAGTAACATCATTAGAGTAAGTTAGTAGCTTTCCAAGGTGTACTTTGAGAATCTTAAAAAATTTGCTTAAACTTAAATTTCAATAATTTTTTGCCTTTATGCTTATAGCTTTCATCAATAGTTTTCTAACAAATATGTACAGAAACTTTGAAAAATATGACTTTTAAAGAAAGATTCATTATCCTATCACCAGTAGTAGAAGTAACCCTTAAATAGTATATATATTTTCCTCTGTATATTTATACAACCATGCATTTGATAGGATCATATTTTGCAGTGTGCGTGTTTCTGCATAATATGTCAGAGTTTATATTTTTATAGTTGCATACTGTTTAATTGTATGGCTAATGCCATGGTTTATTTAATTCTTGTTGGACATCTAAGCTTACATGGCCTTTTAATTTCTTTTTTTAATGTTAATTTAATTTTTTATTATTTGCTTTATTTTAACACCATTAATGTACCATTAGTTTTGAAAAATTAGATGTATGTTCTATGGCATATTAAGAGTTTTTTATTGTGGTTTAAAAACTCTTAAATCTATACCTTTTCTAAAAACATTTTTGTAATACATACTATTTAAAAATTAGAGAACAAACAAAAAAGGAAATTGCTTATAATCTCAACCTCCATAGAATAATACTGTTAACATCTTAATGATTCTGTTTTCAGCATCAGCACCACCTGAGAATATGCTCAAAATGTAGATTCTCAGCCTCTACCCCAGACACTGAATCAATAGTCTATGTTTTAACAAGCTCTTTGAGTGATTCTGATCCTTGCTGAAGCTTCAGAGTCACCACTGTAGGCTTTGGAAGAGTATCACCTGATCAGAGTTGTGCTTTAAAAGGGTTACTCTGACAGCTCTGTACAAGGTTGAACCATTTGGGAGATTACTTTAGTAACCTAGATAGGTTAGTACCAGAATAATGACAGTAAGAATAATCTTGAACCAGAATAATGACAGTAAAAATATAAAATAGATAGCAGTAAGAGAGGTAATAGAGGTAGAATCAACAGAATTTGATAACTGATTGTGGATGTGAAGGAGTGAGTACTAAGAATTTGAGCAGGAGGAGACAAGGCTAATGCCATTTAACTGAGAGAATACAAGACAAAGAACAGGTTTTAATGGCACAAAATGACAAATCAGTTCTGGACAATTAGATGTGAGGTGTATATCATTCAGATGTAAAATATCTATCAGTCGATTGGGAAAGTGAGTCTGAGGTTTGCAAGTGAGGTTAGGATTCAAGTTATGTAATTGGAAGTTACCTGCACAAGGATAGTTGTTGAATTGTGAGACGGGGAAGCATAGGAAGTAGGGATAGGATTTAAAGGATCATTGAGCGGGCATAGTGGCTCATGCCTGTAATCTCAGCACTTTGGGAGGCTGATGCAGGAGGATCACTTGAGCCCAAGAGTTCAAGACCAGCCTGGGCAACAAAGGGAAACCTTGTCTCTACAAAAAATAGAAAAAATTAGGTAGTCATGGTAGTACACTCCTGCTACTTGGAGTAGTAGTCCCAGCTACTTGGGAGGCTGCAAGGCTACAAGGAGCTGTGATTGTACCACTGCTCTCTACCCTGGGTGACAGTGTGAGACCCTGACTCAAATAAAAGAATCATTGAAGATGTACAAGCAATAGCAGTGAATGGAAGGAGAATTGGGATCCTGGAAACATCACAGGTAGCTTGCAGTGGTAGTTCTCAAACTTTATGGACCAGATAGTGCCCTGAATTTTATAGTAGGCATTTTAGGGGTGCTCAACATTCCTTGAAGGGAGATATCCCTGTGCAAATTTGTTTTCTGTCTCACAGATGTGATGTACTCTGGATGTGATATTTTGAACATGAATACCAGTTACCTCCATGTTCTCACTTCTACTTACCCAAGCCTTTTAAACGTCAACATTTGAAATCTGTTATTTGAAGGTCAGTTCCTAAGGTCACAGGCCATTTACTACTAACAGGGATTTTGTTTTTAGTGCTTACAATGTCACTGGCAAGATAAACCAGTGAAACTGTCATTGATTGCTACATTCACTTACCTTTTGACAGATTTTCTTTTCAGTGCACTTATGGATCGCTTTAAGTTTGTAAATGTTCCAATACCCTGTCTTGCATTTGGAAAACCTAATTGGCCAAACAAAGAACCATGCTGAAAGCTAGAATGCAATGCCTCTGTAAATGGAAAGTAATAGAAGTTACTATTAAGGAGCATGCAGTAAAAGCCACAGTTCACAAATATAAGGATAGAGAAACTGGTAGAAGACAAAAGCTTCCAAAATTACTTGAGAAAAATTTATCAAGAAAAGATTTACATGGGAGAGAAAAAAATGGCATCAAAAATCAGGAGCTGGGCGTGGTGGCTTATGCCAATAATTCTAGCACTTGGAGGCGAAGGCGAGAGGATTGCCTGAGCCAGTGATTCGAGACCAGCCTGGGCAACTTGCTGAAACCTCATCTCCACAATAAATCAAAAAATTAGCCAGTCATGGTAGTGCGTGCCTGTGGTTCCAGCTACTTGGAAGGCTGAGCTGGAAGGATCACCTAAGCCCAGCAGGTCAAGGCTACATTAGCCATGAGCATGCCACTGCTCTTCAGCCTGGGGGACAGAGTGAGACTTTGACTCAAAAAAAAAAAGGAAGAAAAAAAGTCAGGAGGCAATGAGCAAACAGTTGAATATCCACTAAATATAAATTAGTATACCAGTAAAATATACTTAAATATATAAAAGCTTGAAATTTACTACATCATTAAATAGCAGATAATGTGTTGATTTGGTGTTTTTTATGTTCATGTTGATGCAAGTTTAAGAGACATGAATTCTAAGCATATAACTAGCTTTTGTGGCTTGGGCCAAGTTTCTAGGTCTCAAGTGGTTTATCTGAAAAATGGGAATAATTTGCATTTTTGTGTTTTTTTAAAAGTCAGAGATGATGGCTATATCTTAGCATGCTATATATAGTACCTTGCAAAGAGATGCCCCATAACCACCATTATCACAAAATATCACTATTACTGCTATTGGGGTATGATTTATTATTCTTTATGAATAATAGGTAACATGTAAAGTGCTTTATAGCTTATGGCAGGTTTTCAGAGTGTTTTCTCAGCATATCTAAATGCCAAGAAACAGAATCATATCTTGAAAAAGTTATTTAGAAGTTTATCATGTTAATATATTGTGTTTTTTTTTAAACAGGAAGTACTTAAACAACTACAAGGAAGTATTGAAGATGAAGCTATGGCTTCTTCTGGACAGATTGATTTATTAGAGCGTCTTAAAGGTAGATTTTTTTAAAGATGTTTTAAAATAATTTTTTAAGCTCCAATTGTCAACTTTAGGTGTGTAGTCCAAGGACAGCTTCTCTTAATTTGGGTGTTGGCATCAATTTTCTTGGTATGCAGACTGACCATCAGGATGTTAAAGCACAAATACTATATAATAAGTTTATTTGCTTATCATTCTTCAGTTAAACATTTAACTGGCTTTGAATAAACTATTTTAGATTCCTTCCTTGATAATATTCAGCTATTTTTAAAGCTCATTGCTGTTCTGCCAGCCACTAAATAGGACTTTCGTATTCTGTATGCCACAGACTAAGCCCATTGTCTCAGAAGTATTTGTCTTCTTCGTCCAGGATGGAAATGCTTTATCTTCTCATATATATAGGCTGATTATAAGTCACTTTTTAGTAGAATTTTAAAGCAATGTCTTTCTCATTTTGTTGCTTGAAAATTCCAATGTCAAAGCAGGGGAAGTTTTTAATAATAATTGAAGCTATGCAGATTAATTACTTTTGGGTTCCAAAATATTATCTAGAGAGAATTCTAAGAAAGGACCTTTTGTCTGGTTATCCTTTAACATTCTCCTTATTTTCCCCCAACCCAAACAGACTTTGCAGGGAAAGTTCTAAGTACTTTTTTATTCAGTCATATATTTGTAGTCAAAATATGAACCTAAGATTTCACTTTTAAGGCAATAAAATAGCATTAGGAATATTTTAGACCGTTTAAAACCATTTTTATATAAAAACTTGATTTTTTTTTTTTTTTTTTTTAATTTAGAACTTAACTTAGATGGCAGTAATTTCCCTGGCGTGAAACTGCGGTCAAAAATGTCCCTTCGTTCATATGGAAGCCGTGAAGGATCTGTATCAAGCCGCTCAGGAGAATGCAGTCCTGTCCCTATGGGTTCATTTCCAAGAAGAGGGTTTGTAAATGGAAGCAGAGAAAGTACTGGATACTTAGAAGAACTTGAGAAAGAGAGGTAACCTTTGTTCATTATTTAGTAAACATTCATTATATAGTAAACATTGACTTGTACTCTCCAGTTTATTTTGTTATTTTGTGGTATAAGGTATAAATTGCGAATTTATGGTCAGTGATAGCTGACACTTATAGAGTGTTTTTCATTTTATAACTAAAATATAGCATGTCAGTAATTGCACTTAAATCTAGAAATGTAAAAAAGACAGTTTCTTGGATTTTAAAACTTCTATTTTATC
Organism: Tarsius wallacei; assembly: GCA_963574415.1. Taxonomy (NCBI): domain Eukaryota; kingdom Metazoa; phylum Chordata; class Mammalia; order Primates; family Tarsiidae; genus Tarsius; species Tarsius wallacei. The sequence continues at coordinate 2,906 of CAUYQG010216033.1, read as the reverse complement.
ACTTAAATACTTTGAATACTTTGTACAGTGAGTAGTATTCATGGTCACGATATTTATATCTGGTTAAAATATGCACTTGCTGGACACAGTGGTTCTCACCTGTAATTCCAGCTACTTGGGAGGCTAGGGAGGGAGGATCACTAGAGACAGGGAGTTCAAGGCCATTCTGGGCAACATAGTGAGATTTGGTCTCTTAAAAAAAGAAAGAGACTGATTTGATTGAACTTGTGGTTATCATTTGAACTATATGCAGTAACTGCTAGATTTAGCATAAGATGACTCTTCATTCTGGAAGGCCTACTAACAGTGACCATAAATGAAACATTTTTTAATTTAATTACTTAAGTTGACAAAGAATAATTGTATATATTTATGGAGTACATAGTGATGTGTTGATACATATAATGTGTAGTGATCAGACCGGGGTAATCAGCATATCTATAACCTCCAATATGTATTATTTATCTGTGTTGGGAACATTCAATATCCTTCTTCTTGCTATTTGGAATTATATAATATATATTGTCAACTACAGTCATCCTATAGTGGTATAAACCACTAGAACTTGTTCTTCCTATCTAGCTGTAATTGTATATCCTTTAACAAATCTCTTCCTATCCTTCCTTTCCCCCTACCCTTCCCAGCCTTTAGTATCCTCTATTCTACTTTTTACTTCTATGAGATGAACAAAACGTTTCTTAATGTGTGACTTTCAATGTCTAAAAACAACATTGCTTGATATATGGAATGATTTCTGGTTCCTCATACCTAGTATATTAATTCTTCTCAAAGTTAAAATTATCTCACTACAGATATTAGAATATAGATCATTATCAAGAACTTTGTCGGATATTTTATGTCCTCTAAAAGATTCCTTATTGCACATATACCTTATTATCTTTGTATTCCTAAAAGTTCTATTAGACATTCAAGAAGTGGTAAAGTATGTGAACGCTACATGGCAGCTTTATTACCTTGGTCAAGTCATTGAATTTTTGTGCCTTTTTCTTCTGTAAACTAGAGCTGTGCTTCTACTTTGTGGTAATGTTGTGAAAATTGAATATTAATACATGGAAAATGCCCAGCATATTCACTAGAAGCAAAAGACTTTGCTTACTTCCTTTCCTGTTTTAGATGTGCCCATCTATAAAAATAGGGATAATTATCTGGACCAGAAGTGATGTTAAGCTTTCTTTTACTTCTTAAGTTTACATGAGTCTCTGTTTCATACATTGAACCTGGACTGTTGAAACACTATCCTGAAAAATAAGGAGTGATTTAGGGTCCATAGTCTTCCATCTATGTCACCTTTGAGCTCTATTAAGAAGCAAAGGGCAAGTGAGCTTACCACCTTTCTTAGAAACTTATTTTTTGGCTCATGTAGGCAAAGTCCTGATTTTATTAGCAGAAAACGTTTTAGAGAAAGAGATTCATTTTTGAAATAGGTTTACTGCAAATACTAGTAAGCCTAACAAATGTAGCTATTAGTAGTAAGGAATACTTGTAATAAAAATGTTCTTGGTTTTCTGTCTTGACATTATTTACTTCTTGCCAGTCTTCCAAAGTTCTTTGGGTTTAAATCCACAAAAAGCTTATTTCTCTGTTCATACTTAAATGCAGTGATCTTCATATGTTTTATTTATTTTATAATACTGCTCTGATTAACTGTAAGGCAATGTTCTAACTTTTAACTGCAAGTGGAAAATACATTTCTGACTAAAATATTTAAAAGTGCTTTATTCGTTTCTATTGTTACTATAAAAAGATGTCTTTTCTTGTTTGTTTGTTTTCTACCAGAATATAGCCCAACTTCTAATTCATGCATTATTACACACTATAAAAAGTTGCTTTATCTAGAGAAAAAGAGGTATTAGCATGGTGTTATTCAAAGGTTCTCAACCCTGCCTGATCATTATTATAGCTAAGTTAACTTTAAAAAGCATCATAGGAGGATTGCTTGGGCCCGGGAGTTCACGACCAACTTAGGCAACATAGCGAGACATCATCTCTACCAAAAAAAAATCAAAAAATTAGCCAGGTGTGGTGACATGTGCCTATAGTCCCAGCTACTCGGGAAGCTGAGGTGAAAGGATGTCCTGAGCTCAGGAAGTTGAGGCTATGGTGAGTCTTGATCGTGCCACTGCACTCCAGTCTGGGTGACAGAGTGAGACCTCAAAAAAAAAGAAAAAAGAAAAAGCATTATAAGTAAAAAGCATCAGTGTTCCTTTCCTATCCTGGGCCTTGCTTCTCATAAGACAGTTACTTTCGTAACTAAATAATATTTATATAACTAGTTCTTGACTTACTGACTTTGGATATGACTTATTGACTCACTACTTTTAAGGTGAAAATTTGTTAAATTCACCCAATTATCCATCCAGTTTTCCTTTTCTACCAATTTTGATATAATTTGTATACATACATACATATACACATAAGCAAACATATATACTGTATGTTAGATTTATATGTGTTACCTTTGTGAATTTATTTATTTATTTATTTTTATTTTTATTTTTTTTTGAGTTGGCGTCTTACTCTGTCGCCCAGACTGGAGTGCAGTGGCTGCTTCCGGCCACCGCAGCCTCGACTTGCTGGGCTCTGGCGATCCTTCCGCCTCAGCCTTCCAAGTAGCTGGAACTACAGGCACGCGCTACCACACCCGGCTGATTTTTTGATTTATTGTAGAGATGAGGTTTCGCCTGCCCAGGCGTGTCTCGAACCCGCGGGCTCAAGGCAATCCACTCACCTCAGCCTCCCAAGGTGCGGGATTACAGGCTGAGCCACCGAGCCCGGCTACCTTTGTAAATTTAAGTAACATTCTTATTTATTTCTTTTTCCAACCTATGTCTGTGTCTTTTGAAACCCCACTGTGTAAGAGTGACAACTTGCCGGGCGTGGTGGCT